>WEKY01002186.1:62523-95250 GCA_013390045.1 Picathartes gymnocephalus
ACTCCGGGCGGGAGTTCACTGTGATATTAAACCCCACAAAGGAACTGTGTTTCTTGTGGGAAGATCAACGTGGTGAAACAGGAGAGACTCCTCTTTCCAACTGAACTGATGAAAGTTTGTTTCAAAGATGGTAAACTGACCAAAGACCTTTAAGTTTTGGTTTTTTAGGTTGTTGATGGAAAAAGAAGTGTTGGTACGGAAAAATGAATAAGGTGGGGGGAGAGAAACATCTAGGGGTTGATTTTCTTTTGTTTTTTTTTTCCTTTTGTCCGTAGTTCTGTTAATAAACTATCTTTTATCTTTCAAGGTTTGGACTTGCTTTACATTTCTCTTAATCCTTATCTCATCACAAGAGACCAGCGTACGTAAAACCACTACATAAATTGGTGCGTTGGCCGGGAAAAAACTCAACCCACTACAAGCTTCCCAAGTGTTTTGGAAAGGTGCCAAAAGAGTGCAAAGAAGGTGAATCAAAATTTCATGCATATACCAGAGAGTAGTTAAACAAAGAAATAAAGGCAATTTTTATTATTATTAAAAATTCAAAAGCGGAACATGAGTTCGGATATCCTTGATATCAACAGGAAATAGTGCTTGCTACAGGACACACCAACAGGGGTTTTTTCCTTTTTCCCCAAGTAAGTGGGTTGAGCCAGATCATGTTCTCAGCAGAGGAGACAATAAACCTTGGAAGATGAAAGCCCTGGAATCAAATACTGTTGTACTCTGCCATTCAGGCTATTATTCGATTCGAGCACATGAAATGAACTTTTGTGCCTGTAAGCAGAAGATTGGATGTTAACAGGAAAGTAGTAGAGTGGTTGGGAAACCTTGATTGGAACTGTGCTATTTTCTTCTGTTTGCTTTTTGAAAAAGCCCTGGTTATTTTACAGGCTGGTGAATTGCTGGACAGATAGATATTTTAAGTGTGCTATAATTCAGTATTTAAGGTTTTCCTCCAGGGTGCATGAGGTTGGAGAAAAGGAGAAATACTTCACCAGTCATTTCTTTCTTTCTTTCTTTTTTTTTCCCTTAAGATGATTTAAAATTTATCCTCTCCAAACAGGTCAAGTCTTCAATGGAGACAAAATGACAAAGTTCCTTTGAAGCCAGGGGGTTCTACAGTTTTACAGCTGTTGAGGCTTTCTATCAAGAAATACCCAGTGAAGAAAAACAGAGGAACTAGACAGTTGGCTTAACACTGAATTGGAAACGTGAACCTCTTTTCAAAAGGCCCCGAAGGTTGTATAGAAAATGTTGCTTGGGGGATGGAATGTGGCTTCCCATGACTCCAGGAGGGCCAAGAAGAGCTGTGGGTACAAAGAAATTGCAGTGAAAGGCATGACTGGGACTCACAGGATGCCATGGCCTCTTGGGGCAAGCAAGTGAAACTGCAGTGTCAGACACTGCCACGCTCATCATTTCAGTGTCCTGAGCCTGGGAAAATGCTCCTTGAGTGTGTCTGTCGTTTCCTCTATTTCCAAAGCAATCTTTCGTAAAGCAGAGTGAAGCAGAAATAGGAAGGCAGATATTTGGCTTGCTGAGAACCTGGCCTGGTGTTACATAAGAGATTCCCGGAAAGTGTTGTCGTGGTTTCAGCTCTAGCAGCATCAGCAGGACTGGCGAGTGGAGTCCAGTGAAAGAGAGAAATCAAATGGGCTAAAAAGCATAACCATTCATAGTGGTTTACTCATTTTCCCGTGTGTTAGAAATGAGGCTGTTATTAGGGATATAACAGGATCTCATATCTTCAGCTGATGAGGTCTGGAAGTTCTACTTTAGCATGCCATGTGCTTGGGAAGGAAGAACAGCCCCTCTGTAGCACAGATTTGGGACTGGCAGTGGTGGTGTTTCCAAATGGGAGGTTTTTCACTCTGTTTGGTGTGGTCAGCAGTACCTCAGCCTGGCACGAGGTGAAATGTTTTATGGCAGAAATACCTGGGGGGAAATTTATGGTTCTGGCAAGGATCCAGGACATGAGCATAGGAAAATGGTAAATAAGATTTTCAAGAAGTGGCAACAATGTGTTCACAAAGAGGGTTTGCATTCAGCTTGTACTGTCTCTAGAGTAAGGAAAACTTCTTATGCAATTGGGCAGTACTTTGGGAGTAGGTAAAGTTGCATTTTTTTTTACTGTGGCAATGCCCATATGCTGATTATTTCACATTTAATGCAGCAAGGCAGGAGTCTGGCCCATGAAAAATGAATATCTGAAAACAGGACAAACAGAAGAATCCCATTACTGTCACTCTTTCCAGTTTGGTTGGACTGGGGAGTCTTGTCTTGGCTACATGGTCACTGCTGAGCAACACTTCACACTACAAAGCAGAAATGAACCCTCTCTGTTCTAAGCAAGGCTGCTCTGTGACTGCATCTCCTGGGCCAAGGGTTACTTGTTCTATAAAGTGTAAAATGTAAGTTTGGTTTTCCAGCCATCAGTGTTAGTAAAACCCACAGTAAACTGCACAGAATGATAGTACAAAAGGCATCAGAAAACATAAGAGTGGAGTCACAATTGCATTAGGAAAGTCTTCCTGGGGATAGAGATTTCACAGGAATGGCAACGAGCCATTTCAGCCTTGCATTCGTTGCCAAGGTTCCCCTGGGACATTGAAAAATGACACTGGCACAGGTTGCTGCCTATCACTTCTTAAATCAGAATCATTATTTCCATGGCAACAGCAAGTGTCTAATGTATCCCAGGCCTTCAGGGCACTTTGGCATATCTGATGGTTAAATAATGTTGTGTCTAGTCGCAACTAAATTTCACTTAGCAGATGAAAGGAAAGATGTAATTTATGGTGCTGGGTTTTGATTCTTTGATAATGAGTGACCTTTCCCAGTTGTGGCTGTGGAGTGACGCAGTCAGTGTCTTGATTCTGGGGTGCCTTGTGCTGCTTTGAAGTTTACAGTAAGCCCTGATGAAATCCTTGGATTTGTTCTGGTGACCCCTGGCTCCTCTCACAGAGGGGCAGAGTCCCTTGTGAGGCCAGCCCTTTATGGGGGAGGCAGCATGAACTTCCCTAAGAACTTAATTAAGTTTTCTTCCTCGTAACTGGCTGCCTCTGTGCTTGCAGAGATTTCTTTCTATGGACTTTTCGTGCTCAATAAAACAGTCTGACAGGTTAGACTTTTTCTATAATGTCTTTATGCTTTGCATTTTGTGATTTCTGCCAGGATCCTTTGGTATGACAGCGATTCTGCTTTGCCAAAGGCAGATGAGAAACTTAGACTCATCTTACTGATAGCTTATACCTGGAAGGGATGGTTTCAGTTAGCATTTAAGATAGAGGAACAGTTTGATTTTCTTTTTCCTTCTAGAGTACAAAAAAATTTATTTTTTTTTCCTTTGGTTTAATATTAGCAAATGAAAGTGCCTTCCCAGTTTCTCAGCTTTACTTACTGTGTTATATTTATATATACCAGAGGGCTAAGAGAGGGAAAAATCTGGGGAGTTTTCTGCAGTTCTATAAATCATGAGAATTAAGCTAGCGTGTTTGAATGAAATCTAAGCAAGCAACAGCTTTCTGGTAAAGAGTAATGTGATTACCTGCAAGTTCAGAGCTTAATTTCATTTCTCCTGAGCATTCATCTGGGCAGGAGACAGTTTGCTCCAATATCTGTGGAGCAGTTCTGGATTTTCTGATGCTGAAACGGTTTTTCCTTCCCAGCACGAGTTCTCTGAAATGCAGCTGTGACTGCAGCTTATCCACCTTCAAGGCAGAATCTGGTAGGAGCACATAATACAACCTGTGGTCTGCTTCTCCTTTCTCTAAGAGTCTTTCAAACTGGATATTCTGAATATTCCAGAGGCACCCGAGAGCGTGTGAGGGAATGGCTGGGCAGGGAGTCAAAAGAGCAGAATTGCATTCAAATGGATTTTCCTGTGGCATCCTGAAGTGTGGAAAACACTCAGTGTGAGTGAGGCTCCTGTATTCTTTCCACACTAAAACTTTCCAGGTACGATGGCTTGAGCAGCTCTCATGGCTCTGGCTGTGGCTTTGCCATTCCTATTGCCCAGAAATGTTTTTTGTTTAAAAGACAGGTTTCTATGATTAACTGCCTGTGCCCACCTCAAAAACCAGGAGGACTCGTTCCTGCCAGGTGTAGTGATGTGTAGGATCACAAGGTGTTGCTCTGTAGGGAATCAACACCTTGCAGGGTGGTTAAACAGCAGATAGATTTTGTAACCGAATAACTTCGTGGGTTTTGTCAACAAAGTGGTTTTATTTTTTTAAATTGAACTTAACATTCAGAAACATATCATTTTAACTCTACTGCTACTCCATGAACATTCTAAGTGAAGATTAATTTAAAAAAGTCAAGAGGTGCCTACCAAAAAAAAATATGAGAGAGTTGTGTTCCTTTTTAAACACAATAATTACTATGCTAATATTTTCTACTATACTAATAACTCGTATTAGACTGTTTTGAATTATTATTTACAGAGAAAGAAAAGATTTCTGAAGAGAAAAAAATTAGCTTCAGCTTCTGAAGCCTGATACACAAATTCACTCAGAAAAAAATGTCACTGACTGCGAGGGCTTTGGATCAGACCCACATTAATAAATTCAGTAAAGCATGTGAAGTACATGATTAACCTTCAGAATGTGCTCAAATCACTCTCCTCAGCAAAGCACGTAAGCACTTGCTTAAATTTCAGTATTTGATTAGCTGTCTGAAGTATTCGCAGAAGAAACACCAAAGCATTGCCACTTCTAGCTAATGTTATCTGCTTAATGTTGTCTCCTCAATTGCATCCACATGTGCCTCTTTTTTGTACAAAATGCCAAAATGTCAGTTTTTGCGTTCTGTCTTCATGGGGCTTCTAAAGCAGTAACAATTTAAAATAGCAGGGGGTCAGAACAGTTAATACATTTTCATCAAAGCTATTCATTTTTAATTTGATTTCTAATATGCTTCTGTTATTAAAAAAATTAAAACGTGAACAGTAAACTTGAGTCAAGATATTGAAATTGAATTTAAAAAGTTAATTTTATCAGAACTCTAAATTTCATTTAAAAACAAATCCAAATCACAACACACAGTCCAAATTAATTTATTTCTTTGGAAATCTTACACTCATTGAAACATTTTTCGTCTGGAGAAGTGATTTACTGGGAAATGTCAACTTGACTCTAATGCTGATATATCATAAATCTGTTTTGAAATGAGAGCAGGTAATTAATGTTATTATAATTCACTGTATTAAAACTGGAACAAAGCAATAGCATTTAGTTTTGCCTGTGACATTTTTGGGCATTCACTTTGTAGAGCTTTAAGCATTTCTAGTTACAAAATATTTACAGAAAGAAGGCAAATATAATTAAGTGCTTTTTTAAAGGATCAGTATTCATTGAGAGTTCTGGATAATGATTCTGTGGCCGGAAATGCAGAAAAGAATGACAGTTTATGCCTGGAGAGACTCCCCCAGAATCACAGTGGCACAATTTGAGCTGTAGTGAGCAGCTCTATCCTGATCCAGAATCCATCTGATCTCCCAAACCATCATTTACACCCTGTTGTGTTCAGCTCTGTTGCCAGTCCTATTTCAGATGGACGCGGACAACAACCTGCATTAAAAGGCCGGTGTGAGCAGTGTAGTTCCACCTTTGTGTTTTCTTAGCAAACAAACAGAGGAAAAAACCCTGTAGGTGCATGGGAGTTCCTTAAAGAGGAAAAACTCGCTTGCCTTTCGCCCCTCCTGGTGCAGCTTCCACCCATGTGTGCTCACATGCACGGGTGCTGCCCCTGCTGATGCCTTGGAGTGGCCGCCTAGAACAGAGGCTGGGCAAAATTAAAAGAATAAAAGCAGGTATTTATTAAAGGCCTTCAATAGATACACCTTGGGCAGTCAGAAGCCTCCAAGATGGGCAATGGTCACGAGTTTTTCAGACAGAAATAAGTTTGGTCCATTTACATATCAGGGGTTAATCTTCCAATTATAGTTTCAGATAATTAAGTAATTTATCCTCAGTTTGCTCACCCCCCAATTCACTTTTGTTTATACTTTTCGGAGCCTGAGACAGTGAGGTGTCCTTGATTTTCAGGCCAAGAGAGGAAAGGTTTTGTCTGAATAAAACGGGAGAACAGTAACAGACAGGCTATGGAGCTTTAGAGTTATACACTAAATTGCAGGATTACAAATATATGAAAAACATAAAATCTAAAATCCTAAGGCATCACTGCTGTCCCCAGCACGGAGCTGCCTTTCCACAGCGACAGCACAGCATTTGTGCAGTGCTGCTGGGGAGGAAGGCAGCGCAGCAGCAGCACAGGTGTTCACTGCTGGTCTCTTCCCCAGCACTTTATTTGCATTTTCTGCTCTAGACAGATCTGCTGCAGAGGCCTCACACTGTGCAGGAAGCGTTCAGCAGGCAGATGTTGGTAAAACAGCAGAGCTGCTCTGCTCTCCATCAGGTGAGGCCTCTGCACTGCTGTGCAGAGCCCAGGAGCTGCTCTGCAGGGCCCTGCTGGGGAAACTCAGCTGTCACAGGTACCGGGACACACAGCCAGCAGCCCCAGGGCAGGCTGTGCCCCAGGATGGCACCAACCCAGCCCCTGCTGAGCTCCCCTCTCCCTGGGAACAGCCTCCCTCTCCGTTGCTGCTGTCCCTGCATGCAGAAGCTGCTACAGAAACTGCTCCTGAGGCAGCCTGGAGGGGAAGCAGCTCCTGAATGTGGGCTCTGGTGTGGGAATTCAAAGCACAGAAAGCCTTCAAGACCTTGTGCCTGCACACTCCGAGTTTGAAATGTGCACTGCCTTTGACCTGAGGCCATGGAAAAGGCTCCCAGACTTAGGGACCTGTAACAAGAATGCAGGTCTGCAGTTTAAGAAGAGGCATGTTGAGTTAGATAGTAGAGGATTTTGAAGTTTAGATATAGAAGTAGTTATAGAATGAAGTGAGAAGTTTCAAAATGTAGTAATACAGAATTGTATGTCATTATATGATTGGATGAAAAAGCCCGCACTGCGGCAGATGTGTATTGCAAGTTTAGTTAACTATGGGTGTAGAAATTAAAACATATGTGTGTGGCAGTTATCTATTGGCCAATTAACCTTTAAAAGACCTTGTAACCTGTAGTCTTGTGATCACTCTGCACTATGGCTGACATCTGAACTCCTCTGTGAAGACGTTCTCACGCCTTCATGAGACTGCAGCAATAAATCAAACTTTAAATCATACCAAAGTGGTCCTGTCTCTGCCCAACATAAACCCGATACTCTGGGAGCTGCTGAGCTGTCCTGAACATGGTGATGTGCTCGTCCTTCTGGAGAGGAACCTGCCTGGCCAGCAGCCTGGAGCTGGGTCAGGGGTGTGCTGCTGTTGGGCTGGGTGTGCAGCACGGACCAGACCCCAGGGAGGTGCATTGATCTCACTGCTGGCAGTGTTTTAAGTCATTTGTTGTGTTTTGCAGCATGAATTTTAATACTGTTGTGCTGTTCAAGGATGTGAGAGATTAGGCAATCAGACCCTTAACAAGAAGTTAAAATCACAAGTACCAAATTTGTTCTTCCTTCCACTTGACCTTCTCCTTTTTGACTCTGAACTTGTTGTATTGGCATAGAAATGACATTTTTACTTTTGTTGTCCATCTCTCTCTTCCCTCTTAAAAATCTCCTACCTGTTTAGTCCAATGTTCCAAGTAAATGTTGCAGAGTGATTTTTGCAATCCCAGTCACCCAGAAACTCTATTTTTCTTGTGTGTTCTGAAAGAGATAATTTGCTTCACTCACTTCAAGGCAAGTTCAATGCAGGTATGACAATCTATATTGAGTTTCTCCATCTCAGTAAATGGAAAAGCCTCAGTTTTGGAATACTCGAAATGGACATAACTGGGTCCCAACTAGTCAGGATACTGGGTTGCACAGAATGAGTGGCACATATACTGATACAGACCACAAAAAAGCCTTGTTGGTCCTGAAGGGAAAGCTTCAGCCAGGAAATTTCAGTGGGGTATGTCCTTTGATATCTAACACACATAATCAACATGTTTTGATTAAAACACATGAGGAGCTGTAATTGTTTCTCAGCAACTTTTACTTCCCCCCTCTTGTAGAAAATAATGATTAAAGAATTGTATTAATCCATTTTGGCTATGCAACTATAGTTCTCCCAAAAGAAAAATCTTTCAGAACCAGCAGCATAAATGGCACAATAGTCCTGAAATTTTTGTACAGATTTGTAGGTGTTTCTACAGCTGTCTATATTTGTAGGTAAGAAAGACAAAAAATCTGATCACCAAAACTTTATGATTATTCCTCTCCTTTTGCTCTACTATAATTTGCATAAGAATTCATCAGCCAGTAAATCCTATATGGCTCATTTGAAAAGCCTTTGCATTAGTCCAGATGTTCCAAAATACTACTGTCTGTCCCTAGCAGATACTATGAGAACAACCCTACACTTGTATCTAGCCAGAGGAACATCTGGATTTCTAAAAAAAATCTCATAAGGTTTTAAGGTCCTCTTTGGCATCACCTGCCCATGCAGAATTATATTTTCTGGGCTTTGTAATGCATGCAAATTGTTACAGAGAAGCTCTTCATCAAGGATGCAAACTGGCAAAGGAGTATCTTTTGTTACAGAAACGTTTTTGAACCCTTTCGTCTTTTGAACCTGAAACGAAATAAAAGTCTGAAAAACTGCTGATATTACTACATTAATTTTAATTGTTTATCTGTGAGACCAGCCTGGAGGAGAGAGGAAGGAGAAATGGCTTCTTACAAAGTTTGACAAAACAGATTTAAATATGGCTCCTGGTTTGGTCGGGTGGTTATTTTTTCCTAGAAGACTTTTTTAATGTTGCATTTAATTACATCTCCATGGGTTCATTTCCTTGGCAAGCTTTGAAAGAGAAAGAGTGAGGAGAGCTTTTGTGCCGAGATGGTTTCTCCAAGTTCTTACTAATCCATGTTTTATAGCAGCTTTATCTGTAATTGGTTTGGGTATGTTGGCAGTGGTTGATAGCTTTCAGCTGGAATTGTTCAGTCAAACACATTTTCATAATCTACAGAATGTTGTTCTCTTAGATCTTGTTTGTTCTTTAACTTTTTTTTTTTTTCCCAAGCATTGCAATGTCTGATGTTTCCTGTTCTGTTGTAATAAAATTTATGGTGTAGCTTAGGTAATGTTGAAGAGAGTAAACCCCAGGTGCTTCTTACAAATTATTGAATTCCACTCAGTGTCACTGGGACTAAACAGGAGAGCCTAATTATGAAAGGGGAAGTCATCATGAAGATGGCCTGGGCTTATGAATATTGTCCTTATAAAGTGACATTTGATGAATATATTTCTGCATCCAAAACCCAGTGTAATGTCAGTGAATCATGTCATCAGATCTATTTCATCCTCACTGCAGCTAAGGTGTTTAGTCAGCAGGTCTAAAAGTGCTGTGACACACAGCACTAATTGAATTTTTGGGTAATTTCCCCTTGCCTACAGATGCCAGCCTCTTTCAGTACTCTGAAAATTGTGCAGCTCAGCAGGAGGAAGTGGCAAAATGTTGTTTGCCTCTGCTGAACTCGATGATGGGATGGTTTGGGAGGGAACATTTCTCTACTGCAGACCAGGCTCTGATCACGCAAATAATTTTGGACAGAGCCAGCAATACAAAGATGCTGCAAACTGATGAGGGCATGTTTGGGATTTTAAAGTCCAGGAAAGGTGACACGGAAGGAAGCCATTAATCTTCATGTATGTGAAGACTCTGAAAACAAAAGAGAAACAAACTGCCCTGCACATTGACTGTGCTAGGGAGAAAAATGTCCCAGGGTAGAGCAGGGGAGAGCTGGGACAAAGCCTTGAGCAGGGGAGTTCTGTGCTGGAATAGAATGCACAGGAAAGTCATCACAGAGTCATGGAATTGTTAGGGTTGGAAGAGACCTCTGGGGATCACCTGGTTCAACCTCCCACCAAGGCAGTCAGGTCAAGCCTTCAGTCAGTGGAGATAGGCAAGAACAGGCTAAATTCTCTTTTTGCCAACAGAAAAATGAGATTCTGTGTTTTGGTGGCAGCCATAGAAGTACCAGGCCATGCGCTGGTTTTCTAAGGTTTCTTAAGTTCCTTGAGTTCCTCTCTATAAAACCATAATTTCAGATGTTGTGTCATTAAAATTTTGCCAAAGACAGGTTGGTGAGAGGCAGTGGCTCCCTGCCCAAGGGCCTGGCGTTATCTCAGGCCATGAGCATTGCCTTGCACTGGAGCTGCACCCCCAACCTGTCAGTTACGGGAGGGAAGAAGCAAGCTGAAAAATAATACTTTTACCTGTCTTTGCAGTTACAGAACAAAGCCTGCTTTCCTTCCAAATTTTCTCCTTCCTCTTCCAGTCTGATCATTGCTATGAATAATGCAAATGAGCACTTTCCACCTGGGATAAGGCTAACTAAAATGTTAAACGTGACTTTAAATGGCCTGTCTACCACCGCTTTGTCATGTTACATATTACAGCCAGCACCTGTTCAACTGAAAGGTCCCATCCTGCTGCTTCCCAGCTGCTGGGGTGGCACAGGCAGAGCTGCATGTGCTGGGGATGTGGACTGCAGGCTGCAGTTAGCAGGGATTAATGGATGCAGTTATACATATGTGTGTACCTGTGTATAGTCATCTTTGAAGAAGATTATAAAGTGCAATATCAAAGTGAAAAATCAAACACTGGGACATCCCTGCAGAGAGCAGCCCCATCTGGGGTTTTCACTGTCACTCCTTCATATCACCAGTGTCTGCTGCTCAGTTGCAATGTGTAGTGCTAATGAATTTATAGGGCAGTGATGCTCAGCGGGAATGGCTCTAAAATTGGGGCTTAGTGTTTCTGTGGAGAGCAAGATTCATGTCTCTTCAGAGGGAATGGTGAAAATGTGTTTGTCAATACGCACGAGGTAAATGAAGAAGCAGATCTGTTTCATGGGTAGCCTGTAGAATGAGATGGTGCTTCCCCTCTGAGACAGGTTTTGTCAGAGCTGTGTCTCTGTGTGGCTTCTCCCCCCCTGCCATAAGAGCAGTGATCCCAGCACCCCTACAGACCCTGAGTGCAAGCAGAGGGTGCTCCTGGGGTGTGGGGGGGGTGCCATTATGGAGACTTTGCACAATGCCTTGAATTTCCTGTGCTGTTCCTGCCATCTCTCCTCCATTCCACATCTCACTCTGAGTCCTAGAGCTTCACACACACTCACACAGCTCACAGCTGTGCACGGCAGGCAAGAGACAACAGACTTCAGTGGAGTCAGGACACGGTCTGGCTGGATATGAGGAGAAGCTTGTCCCCCACAAGGACAGTCAGGCCTTCGGACCTGTGTCCTGGGCAGGGTGTGCCATCTCCATTTTTGAAGGTTCCCCAGCCTAGTTTGAGTAAAGCACTGAGTGACCTGATCTGATCTCATTGTGGACCCTGCTTTGAAGCAGAAGGTTCTTCCAGCCAGGATCATTGTGTGACTCTGAACCTTTCCCTGAGGCTGCAGGGACTGTTAGGAGGGGCTGTGACAGAGATTTCTGTTGCACGTGGTCATTTCAGTCACAGGTGTAAATATTTCACTATAGGGTATGAAACCAAAGATAACCAGCAAAAGAACAGCAAGGTAACATAGGATGAGAGGAAGGAAGTGCCACCACCACAAGCTGGCTTCCCTTCCCATATATCTTCATGGATGTGCATGCTCTTCGAGTCAATATGTGACAGAAAGCATAAAGATTACCTAAAACTGGTTGGAACAGTTGGTTTGCCTAAGTTCATGTATGTGCTCTTTATAATATTGATCTGCCGTTTGTGCAAAATCCAAACCCAAAACAGATCCATGTCTCCCACCTTCAAACAAGAGAGTTGATCAGCATCCTAAAGAACATGGTCAGCACAGTGGGACCAGGAGGAATCCCTGTTCAGGGTCAGGGGTTTGCAGGACACTGGCACTGAGAGCAAATGTTCCTGTGCAGGCTTTCTGCCCACTCTGCTGTGGCATTTGCCTTCTCTGCACATTCCCCTCTGAGCTCCTTCTCTGTGCAGTAGGCTGGAGACTTTCCAGAGAGCCTGAGTGACTTGAGTTCCCTACATAACCCAGTTGGGTTCCTTTGGGCTTCTTGAAAACTCCCTGCTGCTCAAGTTTAATTGCTGACACAGACTTGAATTCCCGGCAGTAATGGTACACAAGGCACATTGCCCCCAGGTGACTCTGGCTGCTGAGGCGCTCATCCTTTTCCTTTTTGAAAGCACTTAATGGGCAAACGGGAAGGAGGCTGGTTGCTCAACATGGAAATCACCCTCCCTGTTAGCGAGTCGTCAAGAACTCAAAAGACATTATCAGGAATGCTGATAAATCCGTGTCCTGACAGAGGCAGCAGGAGATAGAGTACTACTTAATGGCTGCTACAGCCCACTCCCCGGCATTGGAAAGCAAGCTGGCCGCTGCTCAAGCAGCCATCTGTCATTTCGGTGGTGAAAAAGGCTGTGTACTCCTGGCAGACTTCAGTCGGAGTGCTGCTTATGCTGCTGGTGCTGAGACGCTTCTGTCACTTCTGCCAGTTCAGTGAGAAAGTCTGGCATCCAGCAGGGAGGCACTCGTAAATCTGAGGGCACTGCAAAACCGCTATTTTTGGTGTGATGGGATCTCACTTCTTATCTGCAAGTCCAGAGTCAGAGGATACTCCCTGCGTGGTTTGACGTTGCCTGTTTCGTGGCATTGCACATAATTTTGAGGTGTAGTGGTTAGGAGCTGAAGAAGAATTGCAGGGCATATAATAAGGGTGCTCTGGAACTGGTTCAGCTCCACTTAGAAGCTCCAAAAACATTACCGTGAGAAGGAGGGCCACTGTCACCGAGGACTCTGGAGCCTGATTTAGAGGGCTGTAAGGCAACTAGAAAGGAAAAAGGTTTTAAATGTCTGGTGCATAACAAAGAGAAGAAAGGGGAAGGCGGTGGGTTGTAAGTCATTAACTGGAGATGCAGGGGAAGAAGGTGTAATAAAAGTTGAAATCTAAGTCATCAGCAAGAAATTGTAGGGCCTGGGGCGAGGAGCTGAAGGTATATTAAACCACAAGAAATATGTAGCTGTTGTAACAGTCCGTTCCCAGGAAATGGGAACACTGCCAGTGAAAGCATGGAAGAGGCAATTTTCAGTAGATATTTCTATCTTCCAGTTGAGGAAAGGCGAAATGATGTATCCTTTTCATATGGGGACGAGATAGTTTCATCTCTCACAATGAGGAGTGTGTTAAACCTCAGGTACAGATTTCACACTTCTTCAGTCTGGCAGATGCAGATTAATTTACACCCTGTAGTTGTAAGAGAGCTGACTAAAGACTGATGTTATGGGGGGTTTTGCTTGGGGTTTTTTGGGGTTTTTGTTCGTTGGTTTTTGGGTGGTTTTTTTTTTGGTTTTGTTTTGTTGTGTTGTGGTTTTGAGGTTTTTGGGGAGGGCAGGGTTTTGGTTTCGCTTTCACTTTGTCTTTCAGTTTTGCTTTCGGGTTCGCTTTCTCTTTCTCCTCTCTTAGAGTAAGTGCAGGCAATTATTTTCCAGTTCTTTGCAGCACCCAGACTTTGACCTGGAGCTGTTTTGGTGGGTGATCACTGAGCTCAGATTGGGCCCAGCATCACACCTGCCCTTGAATTACCCTGTACAGCCAGGCCAGTCTCACTGATGCCCAGCCAAGGGCTAACACCTCTGCAGTGGTTACAGGGAGAGCAGATAGATCCTCACAACACCTCAGCCCCCCTCAAACTCTTTAAAAGACAAGATCACTCTTGCAGGTTTAAGAGATAAAGACAAAACATTAATTTCTTTGCCTAGGAACAAAGCAGCAACCAATTGGAATGTGAACAGAGGTTTTCTTTTTGCTTCCCTCTTCCCCCCAGTTTAAAACTTGACTATAATTGCGTAATATTTGGGACTCCCACTCTCAAGACAATAGTTTTGTTGTTTTTTTTTCTGTTCATATGCCTGCTCACCACCAGGGATTTGCATCCACTTCTCCACAGGGGCAGCTGCAATGAGTTCTGGTCTGACAGGGATGGGTAGGACGAGGGGACAGCACTGAAACATCACTGAAGGGACTGGAAATCCTGCCATTACAGTGTGGCTCTGGAAAATGGAAGTTTTAAATAAAAAGAGGAAAAGAGCATGATGTTCATTTGTCAGCAGCCAGGTGAGGATCCAGACTTTGCAACACACTCGATTTCATACAGTAAATGTAGGAGAGGACCCCAAATTTAGTGGGTGTAACTGGACATGTTAAAATTTTTTTAAGCTGACATTTATTTAGTAGTAGTGACAATACCCAGAAGAAAAAAAAAATCTCTTTACTAATGTGCTTGGGCTCTTGAATGCTGGCACTTTGAAGACTGAAACTAACTGATTGTTGTGGTCCAAGGTGTGAATTGCTCCAGACAAGGACTGAGATGGGAAGGGAGGTGTGAGAACAGACAGATGCCTTAAATGAGCCGATCATCTCAATGAATCCCCTTCACCCACTTGAATTTTGAGGGTAGGATGCTTCTCGCTGTGATGGCACTCAGACCTGGCTCATCCTCATCAGCGTGTCTGAGGAACTGTGTGCCTATTCACAGACTCTCAGGGGATGCTAATCAAGTTGTCATCTCCTACCTAGCTGCACTTTTAAGGAGGCACAAAAGCAATCCTTCCACACGTCATTTCTCTTCATTTTCCTTGGGAGGTGGTCTGGGACACTTTAAGTCACCAGTTAATACACAACAGTAGATCTTGAAGACAGTTGCCTTCCCTACTCCGGTAAAATAGTGGAATATCGGCTCCTATGGGAGCTAATTGAAAACTAAACAAGGAAGTAATCCTTTTCTTAATTTTCAGAAAATTAAATTAATAAAATCTGAATCAAATGTCTCCTGAGCAAGGGACTTAGTCATTGCTTATTGCCTGAAGAACCAAAAGAGTGAGGCAATACTCCCACTGTGATCAGAATTCTCAACTGTTACCAATCTGCTTGAGTTTCTTGGCTCTGCAAATCCTTGACAAGGTAAATAACCCCAATTTTTAGCAGCTATCACCTCCACTATTTTGCAAATCAAGGTTAATTTCTTCAGTGCATATTTCAAAGCAGCACTGGATTTTTAGCTCTGTCCTGCCTTCTTCCACCCTCCATATGGGCAGGCTTTTAACAGGAAAGGTGTCTGGAAAACTCTTGAGTTTGCTGTTTGCTTATGGAAAGTTTATTTACAGTCTGGGTATTAGGAAGAGAGAAGAGTGCTTTTAGTGGTGTGGGTAAGTAAGGAGATAAGATGTTTTCTCAGCATGACAGTCAGCAGAAATAAAGAATATGGTAAGCAAAACAAGTGGAATCTCAAACTGCTTAGACACAGCTGTGAGCAGTGCAACTCCTAATACCTGCAGTGTGTTAGAGGCTGCGTGAAGGGTGTGTATGTAGTAACCTAGCCCTTCTTTCCTTATGGCCAAGCTTTAATAAAAGTACTGCAGCAAAATCAGACCCTGACCTGGCCACCCTCACCTCACCCAAACTGCCCAGGTGGGTGCAGTGGTCAGTGTCTGTCACACAGATTTGTCAGAGCAGTAGATTTAGTCAAATCAGATTTATCAGATCAGTAGATTCAATTTGTCAAATTCAGCACTCAGACCCACGGGCCCCACTTGTGCAAGTTCAGAGGGCTTGGGCTTAAAGCAGGTTTTTGCAGCAGTAGGGCAAGACCCCTAGGAAAAGCTGAACAAATGCATGACTTTTTTGCAGCGTTGGGGGAACCCAGAGAACTCCTCAGCAGCACAAACTTGAATGTGCTGATGCTCAGTTTTAGGGCCTGCATCTGTAAATTGCATTACAAGGTGTTATAATCTGATCCCAAGGTCAAATGATGATAAGGCATCATCAAAATAACCTTGAAGAAGCAGCAGCAAAGCTCTTTGTGGCTATTTCTGAGCATCTCAAATCCTGCTGGGACAGGCTCCTCCCTGCCTGCTGCAGCAGCAGCACTCCCTGCTCCCTTCCAGTTTAAATCTGTTAGACACAAGTTCAACCAGAACCTAAAAATGAGATGAAAGCTTTAGGTGCTGTCTGCCAGCTTGCCGTTAAATCCTAACACCATGTCTGCCCTTATTTTTAATTTTTCTTTCATGATATTTGCTGGGCTTTTCCCCTAGGAAGTTCACATCATTTCCAGTGGGGTTTTTGGATCACGTCCTTCTGCCTCCTGACTTTGGATGAAGTGGGTTAGTTTCAGTGCAGGTTAACATGTGGGACACGGAATGAGGGGAGCCTCTAAACCTTCTGAATTGCAGCATTGTTCCTTAACAGCATTATGCGGTGTAGGCAGTCATTAATCACTCCTGATTCTTAAATTATGAATCACTAATGAGAGTGCAGAAGAAACAGAATACAAATGAAAAGTGGATTTCATTATTAAAGCAATTTCAACTTAATCTCTGAAGATAAGAAAACAAAGTCTGATTTTCTAGACTAGAAAATAATTAAGAACTGTAATTATTAACCTAAAATTACAAATGTACATACATCATTCTCACAAAGAGCAAACATATTCAAGGTTTGGCATTCTCCTTATGTTGTATTTTGAACACAAGAGAAAGCAATGCAACCTTTCCAGAAACTGGTCAGTGAGCCAAAATTTGATGACCTGAAGTAGCAATTTACTCTTTAAGCAGCCTCCATGATATCAGTGGAGACCCTTTTCCTGGAAGGAAATTGCTTGATATGCACCAAGGCATCAGATGTCAGATAGAAATGACTGGATACAACCGAAATAATTTCCATTACATGGTGAGTTCCCTTTGGCCAAATATGAGAACAGGCCCCAGCGTGTTCCTGGGGTGCTGTGTGTGAGCAGGCGCACTGCAGAAGTGCCAGCTTTCTTTCTGAGCATGGTTAAACTTCTGTAAGCTGTACTCTGTCTCTGAAAGCAGTGGAAATCCTTTCCTCCTCACAGTGATAAGGGGTTTGTCATGATCACAGAGGTGATTTCAGTGTTTGGAGCTGAAACTGCTTGGATTGGAAGCTGCACTTCGCAGTGTGCCCAAAATCCCAGGTGTGGGGGTCACGCTGCCCGCAGAGCTGCTCCTGCACTCCCCCACTGCCGCAAACCAGAGCCTGTGGAAAAGGGAATCTTCAGTGGGTGATAGCAGTGTGTGAGCCTGGGAGCAGCTCTGCAGTAAAAGCAGATTTGGCTGCTCTGATAAAGAGAACTGCAAGAGAAGAATAGAAATGATGGGAAGAGATAAAGAGAGCCTGTAACAGAGCTGCAGGATGACGAGTGAGAGCAGAGCACGCAGTGCTTCTGCAGTTCATAAAGAGTCAAGGACAGTCGTGGGAGGGTTTTAATGACTCTCCTATTGACTGAGATTAAGAATTACAGAATGACTGGGGAAGGATGAATGTTTCTGGTGGTTATTTCAGGACTGTTTTCTTGCTGCTTTTTCTTAAGCAATCAATAAGATCAGAAGCTGCAGTGGTTGGAAATGAACACTAAGTGACAAAAGATAGAGCCTTCATCTGAGAGAAAATGGTCATTAGACCTCTGGATTTGTTTGAGGTACTTAGGAGGAAATGTTCAAAGGCAGCAACACAGAAATATTGGATTTTTAAAAGGTAGATGGGAGGCAATGTAGAAAGGCTGGGATGAAAGTGATTGAAAGAACTATTGTCCAAAAATCCCACTCAGGAGCAGTCAGATCTAGGGCCTCTGAAAAGGAATCCTATTATACAAGTCCTTCTACTGTTAATGGTGACAAAGGAAGCCACCTTGGTGTGACATCCCACTTCTGGCTGAGCAGGAAAATTATTGTTTAATTAGGTGCCAGGTTAGCAGGGTAGAGGAAGAGTGAATAAGTGAAGAGGATGAGGGAGGGTATTCCAGCACAGAATATCATCAGGAATACTGAGAGTGGTCCTTGCCCATTCCCATGGAATAGCAGTGATTTCAGCCTGCCCAGTCCTCCAGAAAATATGGAAGCTCTGGAGTCACTACAAGCCACCAGGATCACTGAGGCTAATCTGCTGCTCCCTGTGCCTCTACTCAGTTTGAGGATTTCAGCTGTCACCACCTGCTCCCAAATCCCCACGAGTGCAGATTTTGCAGCCTGCAAGGCACAGCTTTGGACTTTTTCACCTTTTCAGCAGATTTTTGCCCTTGCCTGCAGCCCCCTGCCTGCCTTTTCCAGCTGTCTCCCAACACAGGCCTCTGGGACCAGCTGTTTTCTCCCAGCAAAGAGAGCAGGGAGAAAGAACAATTCCCCCAGTAAATGCCATCCCTAATGTGCTGTGCTATATCCTGCTCTGCTTCACAGGAGGGAAGAAGGATGTAGCTGAACACTCCTCAACGAGAAAAAGAAATGAAGCAAAATAGTTAATGTCCCTTTTATTAAAATAAATGGTGGTTAAAAAAGCAAAGCGGAAATCAAGGTTGCAGATTTGAACAAGTTCAAAGTTCCTTTTCATGGAGGATTTCCACTTATAATAAATTAATAAATGAGAAAGAAATGTCGAATATTTTTATAACATCACTAGTGTGTGCTTATAGACCATTATAAGATGATCAGAAAAAAGTGTTACATGGTTACCTGTCGAGTCTATGATCAAGCTGTGTGACTCTTAACAACTGATCGTTTTTTTAACATCTGCCCCTTTTCTGAAATCCTTTACAAACCCTGTGCAGAATCATCACATGAAACCAGACCAACTCCTGAGTGAGGTGCAGATGTGTCACACACTGCTGGCTCCTGGATGCTCCTGCCAAGTGGAGCTGCTGCTGGAGGCAGACTGAGGATGGGGTGGGTTTTGCTTTGCAGTAGCACTGTGGGGTTTTGGAGTCCCGGCAGGGGAAAGAAGGACAGGAGAGAACTTACATTTATTAGACAAAACACTGTGTTTGCAGCAGACACCTTGAGGGGCTGTCAGCACGTGTGAGGTCTGGCTGTGCTCATCTGGGCACATCACAGCCTCCCCACCACTGCTGCTGCCGGCAGCTTTCTGTCAGACAGGGAAAATGGGAAAAAAGGTTTATGTGGACAAAATTCACTTTCTCATTATCTCTCCTCAGAAGCCTGGCTCCCAAGGGAGTAGGAAGAAGTTTGATTCTCTTCTTTTTCAGGATCAAAACACTCCATGCTGGTTTCTCTGACTTCCACCAGCGTGTCCCCTTTTGTCTCCCTCAGCAAGCTCTGTGTCAGGCCCCACGTTCTCTTTGTGGTTGTCCTAATGTTTGGGAGAAGCCACAACCTGCTCCCCACCCCAGGTTCTGGCTGCTTTAATCCAGGCCAGGTGTGCTGGGGTGCAGCTGCAGCCTGGGATCAGCTGGGACTGGGCTGGGCTCTGTCTCTGGGGTGCTAAGGAGCTCCAGTTAAGCTCAGCTCCTTGTTTGTGCTCACACTTGGCTGATTCAGGTCTTGTCCTGCTAAGTTGATTTCCTGGCTTTGACCCTGAGCCTGTGTCCTCCCTGCAGGCTGAGTGCTGAGGGTTCATTCGCTGTGATGGAGGGGATGCTGCTCTGACCCTGCCTTGTTGTCCTCATCCTTGGCTCATCCCCCCCTTGCTGAACAGACCACTTGGTGATGATCCAGGTAGGAAAAATCTGGCTGAGGTTTCCTTTTTTTCCGCCTCTGTATCTTTGTATTTTCTTTGATTTGTGATAAGGTAGTGGAAATTGGAGGGGGCTACCCCTGTGTCTTCTGGATTGCTTTTTGAGGTGTTTTTATGGAATGGGATGAGTTCTTCCTATTTGTATCTTCAGTGGTTCCCTTCCTAAAATGCTACTTGCTATTGCAGGCCTTGTCTCTTTAGTTGTTCTAAATTTTTTTTGTATTTTTGCCAAAGAGAAAAACCTTTTGGACTGGTCTTGTAGAACAAACAGACTTGTGCACACCAGCTCAGTACCACCATCTCTAAAGTAACCTGCCCTTCTCACTCAAACACCTCTGCTCTGTGCTGTCCAGGGGTAGACTCGGGAGTCTGTTTCAGGCAGCAACTTAACAATTAAGCAGGTTTTTCAGGCAAGACTTCTCTCCAAATCAGCTTGTGATCTGGATTTGAGGGTGACTGTAGGACGGTTGCTAATCCTTGGCCTTAGAGAGCTGTGGGTTTTTTGTTGGTGTGGTTGTTGTGCAGAACAGTTGTTTTAACAAGTAAGATGAATCTGTAGCTTGGTAAGGTAAATCTGTATAAAATTCTAACCCTTTATTTACGTGGCCCTTCCTTTGGGTGTTTCTTTGCTCATCATTGTTTATGATAGAGTGGCTTTGTACAAATAACACTATTTTAACACCCCTAATCTCATATGATAAATTCCTTCTTGTCTCCAGACAGTTCCTTGAGACCAATTCTAGGCATAATATGCCTAGACTTCACAATTTTAAAAGTCATAATAGTGGGTAAGTGCATCTTCTGCATACTTAGGATAGTGGGTAATACTCATTTGAATATACATTTTCCTACCCATACCACAGCAGTTCATAAAACCACATTTCTGATGAAGAACCGTACACACAGGCAAGCAGTGAGAGTTGTCTGAGCAGAGCTTTGGTTTATTTAACCAAGAGGGTGGAAGCCTTACCTGGATACTGCAAAGTTGAGCCCTCCTCAGAAAGGAAAGAGGAGACAAACTTTCCAGTGGCAGAAGCCAGTTTGGCTCCATGGAGGTCAGTTTGGACTGTACAGCTAGTGTTTTCCCCCTGGCTGGGCACAGAGAAGGACAGAGAGGTTTGAAAATTTCGTGGCAGTGTCATCACAGGATGTGAGCCCCTGTCCCAGTGTGGGAAGTGAACTTATGCACTGGTTTAGAAACAAAAGCATTTCCCAGAAGAATCTGGCCAAAATTGCAGAGCATGACTTAATGCAAGAAAAAGGGCGAGCACCGAAAGGTCAGTGTGATGACAGATGATATTTCACTCTGCTTAGAGCTGTGCAGCTGTTTGCTGTTGCAGGAGGTGCTGAGGGAAGGACAAACCCCAGAGCAGCAAATCAAAGGCAGCGTGTCACAGGGAGGTATTTGCTCCTGGAGGTGCTCACCTGCCCTAGAAAAGCTGCAGGAATTGCTTCCATGGACTCATGCCCACCACGGAGCTGATGCCTTCTCAGTGTGAGCTGGAGCAGAGGCCAGACAAAATGAGAGGAATAAAGTAGGGATTTATTGCAAGGCCTTCCAAGGCCACAGCCTGGCAATGCAAGAGCCCGGCTGCAGCCCTGCCAGGATGGGCCTCCAGATGGACACAGAAAAGGGGCCTGGCCACGGGGTTTCACACTTTGAGAAGTTCTGCTCCATTTGCATCTTGAGCTTAATTAATCACTTGGAATGATGAAGTTCCATCCTCCTTGCTTGCCCTCCTCTTTTTTACGTTGTTGGTGCTTTTGGGCCTGAGGTTGGGAAGGATTGTCCTTGAATCTTGAGCTGGAGAGAATTGTTGTGTCTGACTGCCCTGTGAGGGGAACTCAGTAACACTTAATGTGAAGCTGAGAGCTACACACTAAAGTAGAACAGAAAAAAACTTAAGGCATCAGAGCTCAGGGGGTTTGGAAAATTGTTCACGGAAGAAGTTTGTGCTTGGCAGTGTCTCTGTTCCACAGCTTGCTTGAGGTGTATTTTCTTAGCAAAAAACAGGAGACTGTGTTTGGGTGAGGCAGCACAAGTAATTCTTTTTGCCATTATCATTCTATCACAGCCTGCAAAAATCTGGTGATTATCATATTCATCAAAACAGGTGACATCTTTGTCAGACAGATTAATTAAGGGTAAAGGCAGAAATTGGTGTGGTAAATCATTCTTACAAAAATGTGACTTTCCTGGAATTATACCTTAGTAAAATATATATGCTGCTCTGACTTACGCAGTTTTTGCTGTTATCATAATTGAAAATTAACTCTTGAATACCCTCAGAAGTTATTAAGCAAAGAGGGCGCACATTATTCTAAATTCCCGTTTATTCCTGTTGTGCACAATTTTGGCCCCTCATTCTTTGGAATTAAAATAGAATGGAAAGTGTGCTACAGATACCCAAAAAATGCATTTTTATGCAAGTTATGCGTTTTAGAAGGAAAAATAACTGACAGGGACTTTGGTTGAAAACCTAATCCTGTCCATATGTTTCCACTAAGTAAGTAACTTTCTCAAGATGTGTGATTTGTGGGGAGGAATCTCTGGAGGCTTCCCTTGGAATTTCTGGTTTGTTCCTGTAAACTTCATAGTTTTATGCTGCTCCTGGTCTTACGGTTCACAAGCAACGTCTTAACATGGGGGAAATTATTATCTTTACATTTAAAGGTGGTTTCCTCACTTTACTTGGTGTAGTTGTGTCTGATTGCTGTGGTAGGAGAATGCCCCTGACCATGGGGCAAAGGAAGTCAGGTAAAAGTAACATCATGTGAGAAATACAGAGAGCTCAGACTGGCATGAGGAATTCAGACTTTGAGCGGCTGCTGTGGTCACCCTGCCTGTCTGCTAAAGGCATCTGCATGTCCTGTGCTCTCATGTTGTGAGACAAAGGCTCCTGGGATGGGCTGTTTCACCTCCCCCTCCTGAAACTCTTCCATCACGTCTTGTTTGGGCCTTAGGAAAGCCCAAGACAGAAACCACCACTATAGTACAGCATTGGGATGCTCACCTGAGATTGGGGTGGGAAGGTTCCCCAGGTCTCGTCTCCTCCCCTTGGTGTGGGAAATGATGCGCTGGGCCCTCGTGTTTGTAGGGTGAGGTGGCTGATCCCCTGAGAGGAGTGGGCTTGACACCTCACAGGAGCAGCTCCCACGAGGTGATGTAGCTCCTTCCACGTGAAACTGCAAAACCTGCTCCTCCTCCTCTGCTTTTGCTCAGAGGCATTGGTAGAACTGCTTTCTGTGTCCCTGGGGGTGGGCGAGACCCTCCCCACCAGGGCTGGAGTGTAAGGCAGGAGGTGCCAGCTCTAAGTCTGTCAAGACTGAACAGGCAACTGGATGTAACTGAAGGAAAATTCTGCTGCTGTCCAGGGAAAGCTGGGGTGTCAAACACACCTGCACCTGTCCAGGGTGCAGCAAAAGCTCTCAGCACTGCAATTTTGGGCTGGAGTTAAATGTACACACTATGTGTGCCTCTCTCCCTTTGTCCTTTCTGAACAGTCTCCAAGTTTCTTTTCTGAATGAGTCTTTGGCCTCTCCTGATTGCTGTTTTTGTGAGGTTGCTGTGTCCCTTTAGCAAAGCCTGCTCTGCTGGATGTGTTGCTAGAAGGAGAGGGCTGTCCTAACCATTGCATAGATTTTACTGAGATGTATCTGTGCATATAGGACCACTCAAAAACCATACCTTGAGGGTCTGAGAATCACCTTCCCATGCACATCAGTGATCCTAAATAAGTAATGAACCATGTGTAGTTAAGATGCAAATGTAAATTATCTTATTTTCAGCTTGGGTCGCATTAAGCTGTTAATTTCCATTTGCGCTAATGAGAAAATACACCCAAAGGTTTTCTCCAGGCAAGAGTTCTTATCCTCCTAACAGTAATTTCACTTTTACAGTTTCTTTCAATTGAGGATATTTGTATTTTGCAAGCTTAATTAAGAATTAATTAATTAGCTATACCCCTGGAAGGAGCAGCAAATGGCATTTTCCTGATTTTCCCAGTGAGGGAGTGGATGCTCAGTGGGATGTGGGACTCCTGGCTCTGATGTTGACACCTGAACCAGTTGTGCCATTATATTCAACGTACTGGGGACTTAGACGAGTTTCTGTCCAATGTCCATCCATATTTATCATCTAATGTGTGGCTTCTTTAATAGTTGTTTAGATGAGTTGGTGTATGAGAGCTGTTCTTTTTAGCCACGCACCTCCCTTGAGCACAGCAGTTCTGTTAAACACCTGCAGATCTGTTGAGACTTTTGCATTTGTGGAAGAGCAGTTTTAATAGCTGTCTGCAGAAGCAGATCCCATTTTGGCTGTGAGCTGTGCCTGGCACCGTGAAACACCACACTGGGATTTGCACCCTATGATTTCCTACCAGATTTCTCTGTCTGAATGAGCAGCCTTAGTGTTGTTCACAGCGGCTAGCTAATTTCTACATATTCATTCCATGTAATATTTGTTCCTAGCACTCAATCAGATTTGTAAACCAAATTCACAGATGATGGGGAGCATGTTTTTCATTGCAATTAGGGTGATTCACCAGTGGCATAACTAATAGAAGAACAGGAAACTGAGAAATTACAGCCTTCTGCTGGAATCTGGGGGTGGAACTTGGGAACTGAGATGGTAGGAAACAGAAAGATGGAATGAGAATGAAGGGAGAGGACCAAAGTACTAAAAAGAGGCAAGGAAATGTGGAGATGGGACATTGGAACAAGAGAAGTGATTACAGCACGTGAGAGTCTGGGGAAGCGGTGCATAAAGACAGATATTTTACTTTCTACAAAGGGATAGAGATGATGAAAGAGGGGCTAGCAGAGTTTGTTATTGTCTGTCTCTGATCACTTCACTGCTGTGCTGCCTGTATGTTGGACAATACCACTGCTTCAGGTGTATTTTTATCCCTTTTCCTTCGAGTCCCATCCAGACAACTGTATGAGCGTGTGAATCTCAGTTTTCACTTCAAAGAGCCTACCTGGCATAACCTGGCTGGAAACTTGAGAAGTGGGCTCTGAGAACTCAAGCCTGAAAGGAAAAGAAAACATATTTGAAATTGTGTTGAAGAAGGATGATACAATGATTTATGTTGAACAACTGAAAAAGAAACAGTCAAAACAAAAGTTTTGTGGGGTCTTACCCTTTCTACAGCTCTACACTAATGCTCTTAAATCTCTTGACTTGCATTTTAACTTTGCATCTTGGAAAAAAAAAATAGGAAAAAAGCCACCCCCTTTTCTACCTGTATCTCTCTTTATCATCACTTTTGAATTTTAAAATCTTATTTGGTGAAGAAACAATTCCAAACTGTAATAACCATGTCTCTGAGCGGTTTTGTGCTGGATGGAAGCCACTAAGCCTTTTATGTCATCCTTTGTGAGGATGATCATTGATTAAAATTAAGCATGACACAAAACCTTTGTAATCATAAGGGATTATCCTTTTATGGTTTTCTCTCTTCCTTATTTTTTTGAATTAACTCTTTTGTACCCCAGCTGATCAACAAGCTGTCTTTTTTTTCTTAAACAGAAATGTTGCAAAGTGAATTGGTTTCCTATTTGCTTATGTTCAGCTTTAATGAAACATGCAAATAGACACTTCCAGGGCACAATATTGCAGGTTAATTTGAAAATGGATACCTCTGCCATGTGTAGGATAGGGAGCCAGAGCCCATTTATGCATATACTGATTAATAGAAATGATCACAAAGAACACTGATATTGTTTCTGTGCCAAAACATTTGTTCCCTTGTATTGGTTTATACCTGTGCAGCTTTGCTGGCTTGGGGAATTGTCCTCTCGCATAGCCATGATGAATAATCTGGTTTTTGGGATGTGTGGGTTTGGTTTTGCATTGTTGAAGACAAATATTGATTAACTGCATCATTTTTGATGAATCATGCCAAGTGGCAGAGTAGGATCCAAGTCATACTTGAATTTGGTCTGTGTGGCCAGAACTGTGTGTAATTTATATTTTTCTCTTTAGGATAGGGACAGAAAGGGCCATCTGTAAAACAACCAGTTGCTAGAGGCAGCTTCAGAGAATATAATTTTTAAAACAAACTCCAATGAACTGTCTGGACACATTTCTCCTCCTAACTCACCAGCCCTTGCAACCCTGGGGTTTGCTGCTCATTTTAAGAGAGTGCTTATCTGGTACCCTGTGACCCCTAAAAATGAGTATGCTGCACTAACCTTAAATTTACACCAAATAGTTTTTCCTTCTTGTTCTTAGCTCCTAGGAGGAGGTGAGGTTGGCAATTCCTGGTGCCAGGTCAGGCAAGGAGCTCTATTTGTCAGGTGGGGGCCAGTACCTGTCTTGAGGAGCAGTCACGGAGCTGAGAAATTCCCACAAGTCATGGAAACTAAAAAAAATGTTCCCAGAAGCCATGTAAGCAAAGGTGCAGTACAGGGCTGTCTGCACCTGTGTTGATTGCTGTGTTCTAAATACAGATTTGTTTATAAGGAAACAATAGAAACTGCTATTTGGGGATTCTCCTGCCTGTCTGTGGCTCACCACTGCAAGGGCAGGATGTGATAATTGGAACAGGCAGCTGTGTTTGTAGGATATTTGCTCAGGATGTTCTGTGTGGCCTAGGGAGATGCTCCTGCCCCCTGCTCTGGGAGTCTCACACTGGACATTTGTCAGAAATGTGAATTTGTCAAGTGTCTCACCTTGACCAGAGTCACCAGGTGCTTCCAGAGCATAAATAAACAATAGCACAGCACAGAATGCACCACTGTGCACAGCAATTGTGCTGTGTCAATAATCAACACCAGCTGGAAAAATGTCCTGAGTATTGTTTGAAATTGTACTCTGAGCACAAGACAAAAGTTATGACAAGGTTAAATCAACTTTAAACACTAAGTTTCTGCTTTGCCTTAGCAAGTTGCTGGGAACAGACTTTCCCAGGCTACCACTTAATTACAAGTTCTGTAGTTACAGGGTTAAGCAATTTAAGCAATAAACTCTCTTTTGGCTTTCAGCAGGTCAAATTATTCATTAACAACCCCTGGGCAAAGCCTAGCCAGCTCATGTGCTTAAAAACCAATTAGATTTATCCCTGGTTTTACTAAGGTTCTCTTTGGTCTTAAGAGGTTCATCAGCAAAGTTGGAAGGATCCACAGTCAGTCCTTTGGGGCTGCACATTTCCTTTCTTCCTTCTTCAGTGTTAATGCAGGGCTCCTCCTGATACAAATCCAACCTCTTAGATTATTTGTTGTGTTTTGTCTCTCTGTAATTAAGAATCCACTGACAAAAATTGCTTCAAGCTGGCTGTTAATAACCTCTTAACCGTGCCTGTTCTTCTGGTGTGTCCCCTATAATATTTGGGGGGGGTTTAGGTTTTTCACTGATTTCTGCTGGTGCCACTGCTTTTCCTTCAGCCCAGGACACAGTTGGCTTTTGAGGCTGTGACTGCACATTGCTGGGTCGTGTTGAGCATCTCATCAATCAACACCCCCAAATCCTTCTCCTCTGAGCTGCTCTGGACCCACTCTCTGCCCAGCCTGTATTTGTTAAAGCAATTTTTAAAGCATTTAGGTTTAGGTTGTTAAACTTCTGTGTTGAGAGGATGGAAAGCTGTGATGGAAGAGGAGCTTCACTGCAGGTATCTTTCCAAAAGAAAGGCTCATCCCTGGCTCTCCTACAAGCTCATGACAAATGAGGCCAAAGGATGCAGTGCTTTTCCTTCCTTCTCTGTTCTTCCTGGCTTTCTTCCCAGAACCTGGTGTCACTCAGACTTTAATTTGCCTCTTACTCTCTTCAGCAGCACGTTTGTGCTTTTAATATTCTGGATTTACACCATTTGCTGGTGTGAGTTAAAAGCCCATTTGCAGCTGCTGTTGCATGAAGTGGGTTTATAGCTGCCACTGCCTCCTGTGTGGGTTGCTCTGGGCACACCAGCAGCGTAACACAGCAGCCTGTGGTCACCCGTGCTTTGTCCCCTCAGCCACAGGCCAGGGGAAGGCTTGAGGGGTGAAGGTTCAGCTCTGTCAGGTCCACAATATTTAGAAACTGTTACGAAAATATATCCACAAACACCAGAGGTTTGTGTCCAAAAAGGAGACAGAGGAGTCCCTTTTACTTTATTTGAATAAAGGGAGAGCCCATGGGGCATTTCCCCTGGGATCTCTGATTTTTGGAGGGCACAGCCTCCTTTTTATGCCAGTTTCCCGGCTGTGTTTTCCCTCTCTCTTTCCCCACTGGCTGAGGTATTTGAGAGGCACAGACTTCCCAGAAAGCCAGATACCTAAGGTTCCCTTCTAATTTATAACTCCCCCTTTTTAATTTTTCTTCTTTTAATTCCTGGAATCTATGGTTCTTCCCATTGTTTCTTTCATCTCTCAATATACAATTTCATTTATCAGTGGGCTTACAGTTTATCTGTAAATACAGATCTCTTTCATTCCATTCATCAACCAGTCGAATTCTTCCCAATGTTTCTTATAATCTCTGTGTTAGTGTTATCTACAGCAGGCCCACAGCTTGTTTGTAAAGACAAGTCCCTCATTCCTTTCAGAACTTTCATTCAGATGGCTTTAATAAGGCTGATGAGACAGAGGGAAAGTGCTGCTGCAGGACAGTGCCCGAGAGCTGACAGGTCCCACCAGTGACAGCTGGAGAGCTCTGCTGGGGCTGAGTGCTGTGAGTGCAGATAGATCCCTGCTCACACAGAAATAAATACCCACACAAAAGGGCCTGTGCCTGCTCTGTGCCCCAGACATCACCTATTTCACCAACATTTTGCTGTCACTGCTCTGTGCCTTTTGATTTTCTTGGCTTGTGAGCACCAAGATGCCCGATTTTAGTGCTTTACAGGCACAGCCAGGGACCTGAGGGATGTGAAACCATCAGTGATTCAGGAAGGAATTTACAGGTTGTTGTGTTACTGGTACACATTTACTGAGTTTAATTCAGTAGATCAGGGGGAGGAAATGCACACAGGAATGGAGGGCAGGGAAGGTCCAGGGAGGAAGGAAAGAGAAAAAGGCTGAAGTGTATTTTATCACCTTTAAAAAAAGTTGTCAGTGTGAATTACCTGAGTGCCTTTTCCTATGATGTCTCACACCAGTGCTTACCAAAGGCAGAGCCCAAAATCATGCAGAAATTTGTCAGGCAGCTTTGACCCTCTGCGCCAAGGGCCTGAAGAAATCTTGTGCATGAGTTAGAGGGGCTTTAGGCAACACAGGTTGAATGCGCATTATATTACACGTAAGTGAGCGAGGCTGAAGCACAGAAAAGGGAAACTCTCAATGCCCATGCTGCTGCCTTTTAGAGGGTGTGACTAAGAAATAGGACCTGGATTCATATAGTGCAATATCAGCTAAAAATTAAAAACAAAACTAAAATTAGGAGGACTTTTCCCAGCTGGACTTTTAGCCTGGTTTGAGCATAGTGGTATTTCAGAAACACCCAAAAGACACAACTCTGACTTTCTGCGCTCTTAGTTGAAAGAAGATTCATTTGGAAATTGACTATTGCTCGTAATGCTTATGATTTTGATATGTTGGTTTACAGAAGGGAGGCATATATTAAAAATAATGAAGTAGCACTGGCATTTCAATGCTGCTCAATTACAGCACACATCTCTTGAGGATGATAGTTATTAGACTGCACATGTGACTATAACCTGCATTTCTCTGGAGATGACTTTTTTGGCTGTGTTTGAAAAAATGTCGTAAACCTTGTTGCCTTTGTCATCCATTTTTTAGCTCTTCGTTTTATGGGAGGGAGGAGGACAAGGGAAAAGCTGGGGAAGAGCATGACAGAGGGAAGAAAATAAATGAGAAGGGGGATGTTTGCTATTCCAGGAAGGTAAAGAAGAAAGCAAGCCATTTCTGGCAGTGCCCCAGGAAAGTGCCACTCAGCTGTGACTGATTCTCCTGGGGAGAGCTGCTTCCCTCCTAGAGCAGTCCCAGAAGACTACTTTGAGAACTTGCATTTAAAAGAGATTTCAAGGATGTTCCTTTATCAGGGCTGCACATCAGAAACGATATAAATTAACACTCTCGTTAGAGCCCAGGAGTAGTTAACAGTTTGTCTCTTAAGAATCACCTGAGAGCATCCCTATTTAAATGTAAATGCAGCCTTCCCTCGGGGCTACAGGGATTTCTCTCAGGGAAAGCACAGAAAAGAAGGGGGCAAGTGAAAGGGAACTTTTTTGTGCACTAGATCTGAAGGATGAGGATTTCTTTCTCTCCGGGTAAAATTTGTTACTTGTGTACTTTAATGCCCTGTAAGTCAATAAAACGTAACCCCAAACCATTATGTTTTTAACATATTGGTCAAGTAAAACTAATCCTGCAGGTTCAGAAAAATCCCTTTTCAGTGGTTATCACAGTGCCTGTTTTGATGCTGGATTGCCCCTAAAAGGAAATACATGTCCTTTAGGAACAAAGGACCTAGGTCAGAGAAAAGGCAAAAAATTCTGGTGTCAGCTGCACAGAAAACACAACCCTCAGGAGGCCCTCGCAGTCACATTTTGGATTTGTGTCCCTTTCTGCTGGCCAGCTCCCGTTCTTGTGTTTCCACACTTAGCAGCAGCCAAAGCTTGAACTGCTGCAAGGCTCCTGTGAAGAACCTGTTTCTTTGCCTGAGACTGTCTGGAAGCCTCAAAAATGGGGACTTTTTATTTGGAGGTTGCAGAAGATCTGCCAAAACCAGAGGTGTAGAGCAAGGAGGACAGAGCTGAGGCAGTCCCATGGGAAAACTTGTGAGAGGCTGGATGGTAAAACCGCCCCAAGGAAAGGGCACACATGCAAGAACGCTGTCTGGGAACACCGTGCTGTGCGCAATTTAGGCTTCCCTGCCTTGTTTAGTCATTGGGCAGTTGGTGTTGCAGTCTTTCAAAAGCAAATGCAGAAGTCCTTTTGAATAAACTGAATTCTCTGGGTCATGGTGCTGAAGGCACAGCTTGAGCTACGGTAAAAGCTGCACCAAAATCAGCTGTGCTGATTATGAGAGACCAGGCCAGGTGAATAAAGCAGAAATACTTTCACATGGTTTTGCTAGAGACAATTTCTTTCTTAGCTTGAGAAACTGATCCGTATTTTCAAACCAGTTCTGGTGCTAGATACCTGGCTGGTTTTGTTTTCCAGAGCCTCAGGTTTGTGTCTCTCCCCTGGGACTCAGGTCTCTTCTTCACTCTCCCCACCCTTCTTTAAGATATTGAGCATTTATTGAGAGGGCTTGATCCAAAGCCTGTTGGTCCCTCCACTTTCTTCAGTGAATTTTGGTTTGCACAGTTCAGTTCAGGCTGGAGGATTCCCTTATTCTGTTAGAACCTCTAAAAATTACTTTAGGCCCACCAACAATTGGCAGAGCTGTTCTTTGAGTCTGTGCAGGACCCTTGGAAACAGGCTCTCCATGGATCTGAAAAACGTAAATTAAGAACCACTGAACTGAACAGAGTTGAAATAATTCTTGGAGCAATAATGGATACTTTTAGCTGCTTCTCCCTCTCCCAGCTCTGATCAAATCTAGCCTTTTCTGGTTTACCTTAATGGGTAGGAGGCAGTTGAAGCAGGGCACTGACAAATGAATGACTATAGGAAAGCACAATTGCTTCGGGGAAGTTACCCTTCTCATGAGCCACTTAAGGGGAAAAAATAAAATTGCTTCATATAAAACTCCATGGTTTATTGCCTAATCTAGGAAAGGGTAGTAAAATAGTACTGAGTTGGAAATTTTTTAATTAAACCCATGCTTGATGACTAAGGTTTGTTTATGATTTCTAGCAAAGATTAATGCACAATAGCAAGCCCAACAATTTATTATTTCAGAGCTTGTTGTCATGTAATTTGTAGAACTGAGTGAAAAAGAGATTATTACATTCAAACAAATTTATTGTTCTGTAGCCTGGGGTTTTTTCTTTTGGTTGTGTTTGGCTGTTTTTTCATGAAGTAAAAGTAAATAAATTAAAGTACTGAAGCAACTCTTGGACTTTCCCCAGAGGAGTGGGATACTCACACAGGCTTAGGATCAGAAGCTCTGAACTCTATTGATCAAGGCAGAAGGATTGGGTTTCCTCAAAGCTGTAATCACATATTGTTATAGATGTAGAATAGAAGTGGGTAAATCATTGGTCTAATCTTTTAAACAGCCTGTTTATTAAGGGAGAGGTTTAGGATGTAAAATTGCATGAGAACATGTATCTTTATATCAGTCTTGGATTTGCAAAACCTTATGGAAGAGGTTTCTCAGCTACAGAACTGGTCACAAGAAACAAAAAACTGCAGAATCCTTACTGCCTACCTCATTTTTTCTAATGAACTAGTTACAACCACCTCATTAAAGAGACTCTGCTTGATCAAACTTTTCTGTCAGTTTTCTGAATCACCAAATTGAATTTCACCTCTTTCAGCTTGAGAACCATTATTCCTCACCTTAATGACAGGACTTGATTTAAACTATTCATTTTCATTCACTATGTTATTACAGTTAAAGATTAAATGTTAAAAAGAAGCCATCCCAAAGCCTGACTGTACTAAAATGGAAGCCTTAATTTCACTAAAATTAAAAGACACAAATTTTCAGGGTATGGCTGCGTGAAGAACATCTCACCTCCTATCAAAGCCTTTTAGAGGTTTCTTCCAGTTGTTCATTCCTGACCCCATATGCCATTAGTTCAGGAGCCCCCACTCAGTTGTGGAGGGGGTGTGAAGGCTGGGATTTCACTCTGAGCCCCAAAATAATTGCTTTGGCACAACAGAAGGGGGTGGGGAGGAGTGGGAGCAGGATGAAGAACGTCTTACCCAAGCCTTTGCTGCAAGAAGGGCTGGACACAATGTGCTGAGAGCTCCACAGGAATCAGACCAGGTTGCCAGCAGGATTTTGCCCTTAGTCCTTCTACGTGATAATTTGGTGACAGGAAATTATGACTAACTGAATGTTAATTGGACAAGGTGTGAACAAGACATTTGAGCACTGATTTTTACCTTTCTCATAAAATCTTGGACAAGGCTGTCTGAATTTGGATGTCCATACAGAGAAGTTAAGCGGACGATGGCCATGAGATCTTTTAGAGCTGGGATATGTTTATGGCACTCAAGTGAAAATTTTCAGAAAAATCTGAAATTGCCGTGAGAGATTTCCCTTTGAAAGGCAGAGGCCACTGTCAGCAAAGCAGTGATGCCTTGGAGTGATTACCTAAAACAGAGGCCAGACA
>WEKY01002192.1:10270-23732 GCA_013390045.1 Picathartes gymnocephalus
TCCGCGAGGGGGACGGACCGGGAGGGGGGCGGGGGTCCCGGATCGGTATGGGGGCGGGATCGGGAGGGGGGACTGGAGACGGGATGGGGACACGTACCGACCCCTGTCCCTGGACCGGAGGCTCCTGCCAGGATGGAGATGCCATAACGGTACCTGTGCTGGGATGAGGATCCCGTTCTGGGATGGGGATCCCGTACCGGAATGGGGGCACGGTACCGGCATGGGAACACATACCGGGATGGAGATGCCATAACCAGACGCCCTATACCGGGATGGGGAGCTGGTAGCAGGGTGGAGATGCTGTAACGGTACCTGTACCGGGATAGGAGGGTCTGTCCCGGTGCGGGGATGGGTGTCCCGTTCAGGATGGGGGACCCGTATCGGTGTCTGTCATGGAATGTGATCCGGTGGTGGCGTGAGGGACCTGTCCCAGCACACGGACTGGGATGTGGGGTCACATCCCAGCACCCATACAGGATTGGGATCTCCTGTACTGGGATGGGGCCCAGTGCCAGCGCGGGGTGTCCCATTCTGGGATGGGAGGTCCCATTCCAGCACCGCTACTGGGATGGGGGCCCAGTACTGGAATGGGGTGTCCTGTACCGGGATGGGGGACCCCATATCAGCACCTGTACTGGGATGGGTGTCCAGCACTGGCTCAGAGATCCCGTATGGGCGCCCATGTCGGGATGGGAGCTCAGTACTGGGACGGGATCCTGCGCTGGGATGGGATCCTGCACTGTGGGGGCCTGTGGTTCTGTCGCTTGTTGGGGACAGCGAAGGGACACTCTGTGACATGGGCGGGGGGCTGCTGTGAGTGCTCACGGTGCGGGATCAGCGGGTGCTGCTGCGCTTTCGGGGGGTTTTTTGGGATGCCGGAGTGTGCAGGGATAAGGGACAGCGTCGTGCCGCAGTGCTCCTGGACAGCGGGAGCTGCTTTGGGATATGCTCAGCTTGGGGGGTGCTTGGGGGCTCTGCGGGATCCCCGGGAGCAGCCGAGGGCGTGGCAGGCTCATCCACTGCCCCCGGATGGGAAGAGACTGGCAGTGGAAGCGCGTGGGATCGGGGAGCTCAGGGGGCCGGAGTCGACGCCGCTTGGCCGCACCTCGCCGTGAGACCCGGGACTGCCGCTGCTGCCGGGACAGCCCCTCTGCTTTAGCTCGCTTGCTTTTTGGGGAAGGGTCCCCCCGCCCCGAAGACCTCCCCAGCACCCCCTGCGCACCCTGAGGCTCCCCCTGCCCGCGGCCCAGACCACCCGGAGCACAGAAGATGGGCTGGCCGACCGGCAGCGGGGCTTTTCCTGCAGCCGGGCTCCAGCCAGGACGGACCCTGCGGCCGCTCAGCCATCGCCCCCCGCCCGCGCTGCCGGGGGTCCGGCCATGGATCCCGGGGGAGTAACACAAGGCCCACGTTGCCCACAAGACCTCGGTGCCGGATCCTTCCCGTTCCTCTGGTAGAGAGATCCCACAGGGGCTCGGATCCGTAGCCAGGGCCCCGTCCCGGTGCTTTCCTGCCGCGCTTGGCTCCAAGCGGGTGCCGGACCTGACGCCGCTTTTGCCGGGGCTGAGGACGTGTCACCGCTGTCTCTGACCTCCTGGTGCTTTGGGTTTCCTTTCAGATCGATGACATCGCGGACGGCGCCGTGAAACCCCCCCCGAACAAGTACCCCATCTTCTTCTTCGGCACCCACGAGACGTAAGCGCTGCCTCGCTCCCCCCGCCGGGCTCTGCCCCCGCTCCGGCCTCACCTCTGCTTTGTCTCTCTCCAGCGCCTTCTTGGGCCCTAAAGATCTGTTCCCTTACGAAAAATATAAAGACAAATACGGGAAACCAAACAAGAGAAAAGGCTTCAACGAGGGCTTGTGGGAAATCCAGAACAACCCCCACGCCAGTTACAGTGCCCCTGCGGTGAGTGTGGGCTGGGCAGGGGACGGGGCCACGGCCCCTCTGTGCCTCCCGAGTCACTCCTCCTGCCTCTGCTTCTCCTCGCTGCTGTGCCGATTGCTTCCAGCTTCCAGCTTGCCTTCCTCAGGGTGGAATTAGCTCCCCTCTCCTTCCCTGTACTCTCCCTTCCTCAGGGAGTCTGCTCTCCTCATCTTCCTCCATGGAGGGGTTTCCCTTGGGCTTCCAGAAGTGCTGGAAGTTCCCCCTTGCTCTGGAGGAAGGTGCTTCTGCCCCACTGTTGCGGTGGAACTGGGGTCATGCTTTGTGCTGCTTGCTCAAAATCATGGAGATTGTGCTGTTGGAGCAAGAACTTGAGGCTTGCTTGTGCCTGGCTCCTGGACCTGCTTGTGGACTCTTGGGAAGTCCCTTTCTCCATCCATTCCCAAGGTTCCTGAGCCCTCCAGTGGGATTTGGAGCAGGCCAGGACGGGGAATGGCTCTTTGTCAGCTGCTCGTGGGGGCATCTCATGACCATAATTGGGATCCAATTAATTCTGTAAAGATCATCACAGGAAGCGTCGGCTTCGTAGGCAGTGGGGCTGAAGAGGCAGAGGAAGGTTTGTGAGGTGAGCGATGAAGTCGAGGTGGTCCCTGGAGGTCGGCAGGTGCAGGGAATGACCCCCCCAGGCCATGCCATGGCCGGGGCAGGAGTCAGGATGTGGTTTGAGGGGCAGGGGTTGGGAATTGGTCCACCCAAAACTCTGGATGTAGGGTAAGGTGAGCCTGTGGAGGTGCTTGAAAACCTGGAGATTGGTGGTGGTGAGGGAGGCAGCACCTGCCACGGCCAGGAATCCGCTGGGAACTGCCATCAGGGATGAGGGACCCAGCAAGGCTGAGGGTTCACCAACACCAACTGCGTCCTGTGGGTGAAAGGAGCAGGAGAAGACACAGAAGTTTCCTTGGCTTTGAGACCTAAGCGAAGCGAGGTGCCAGCAACTGCCAAGGGTGAGGAGAGGCTTTCCAGCAGCTGCAAGAATCCCGGCTCTAGGAATGTCAGTGCTGCCACACATCGAGGAGCAGCCCAGAAGATGAATTTGGGGTGTGAGGAACCTCCCGATGGGCTGGAGAAACGAGGAGACCTTCAGGGAGCAGGACACAGGAGATACCAACTGGGAAGAACACGGTGGCCACCTGGACTCCTTGCGTGGACCTTTCCCATGGGAAAGGCGTGTGAAGAGGACAGGAAGAGGCCAAGTGGAGGCAGGAGAGGAGGCTGAACCCGGCCACCCCGGCTTGTCTGGCGCCATCAGGGCAGAGGAGGGCTGGGCTCCGCTCCTGGCTCCAGGCTGCTCCAGGGATTCTGGCAGAGCGTGAGGATGGGGGGCCAAGGGGCAGCAGCACCCCGGGAATGTGTCAGTGGTGCTGTCGGCGTGGGGTGCGAGGGGCTGTGGGAAGGGGTGCAGCGTTCCCCGGGAAGCCCTGCTGGCGCTGTCCGGAGCCGCTCCGGAGGGATCCGTGCTGGGAGGGGAGGCTGCCCTGCACCGCTCTGCACGCCCAGCTCTGCCCTCCTTTGCTCCCCACCCTTGGTGCCCCCTGTCCCTCCTCTCCTGCCCCCACAGATACCCCACAGGGCCCGCTAACCCCGCTGTCCTCTTGCTGCCTTTAGCCCGCGAGCTCCTCCGACAGCGACGTCCCCGAGAACGACCCCATGGCGGGGAGCGACGCCGGGGACGACGAGGACGACTCTGCCATGGCCACGGTCCCCACGGAGAAGGTGGACAGTGATGAGGGCTCGGATCGAGGCAGCGACCACAGCGGGCTCAAGAGGAAATCCTTGGCCATGAAAGTGAGTGTGAGCTGGGGACAGGAGGGTGGCCCGGCCAGGGGACACTGTGGCTCCACCACAGAGCTTTCCTTGACCCACCGTGGCAGGAGGTGGTGGAGAAACCAACTCCTTCTGGGTTCTCTGGTGGGAAATAGGGGTCAGTGTGGTTTTGGGGGGTCTCACAACGGTCTCATGGTGCCTGTGGGGTGGTGGGATGGCCAGTCCTGGTGGCGTTTGCAGCCTGGAGGAGAACCCAGAGCTGCAGATCTGAGTGCAGCTCTTGCAGGGCCGGTTGGGAAGAGTTGGAGAAAGCCCTTCCCGGGAAGCATTTGCTTTCCGTGGTGGGTGGAGAAGGAGTGGGCTGCTCTCATCTTGTCACTTCTCCCTGGCCAGATGCCTGTGACAAAACGGCCTCGGAAATCCTCCAGTGACCTGGATCAGGGCAGCCCCTCAGTCACAGAAGAGGAGAACTCAGAAACATCTTCCGAGTCAGAAAAAAACAGTGACCAGGTGAGAGGATTTGGGGATACACAGGCAGGGTTGTAGGGAGACCATCCCTGTGGGAGTGGGGCAGAGGCTGAAGGGAACCTGACTGGCTTGATACCACGGTGACAGTGTTCCACATTTCCCCACATTTCTGTTTTCCTCCAGGATTTCACTCCTGAAAAGAAGCCAGTGGCCAGGGCTCCACGGAGGATGCCGGCAGCAGGGAGGAAGAAGAAGGTAAGGGACCCCTAATCTGAGAGAGGCTGGAGAGGAGTCGGGGTCTGCGCTGTGGGGAGAGGGCAGCAGGGGGTGACAGGGCTGTGCCCTGGGCTGGAGCACCTGGAGCTCGCTCGCTGATCCCTTGGTGACCTGCAGGGGCTCGGGATGCTGCGATTTGGGGCCAGTGCTGGGAGTGGGGCAGTGGCACCCCACTGCCACGCTCCATCCCAGCCCTGCTCTCTTCCTGCAGAAAGTGGAGTCTGGCTCTGACTCTGACTCCAAAGTGGACTCGGATCTGGAGATGGGAAATGCCACCGTGGACATGACCAAGTCAGACTCGGACTCGGACTCGGACGTGTCGGTGAAAAAGGCACCGCGGGGCCGCAAGCCAGGTACCCCTGGGGCTGCTCCTGCTCCTTCTCCTGCTCCTTCTCCTGCTCCTCCTGCTCCTGCTCCTGCTCCTGCTCCTGCTCCTTCTGCTGCTCCTGCTCCTGCTCCTAATCCTTCTCCTGTTCTTGCTCCTGCTCCTGCTCCTGTTCCTGCCACCACCTTGGGATGGGAGTGTGGAAGCTCAGGCATTCCCAAGGCTCTGGGGTTTCCTCCTGAACTGTGGGCACATTCCAGAACCCCTCTGCCTCCACAGCTTGGGGCTGTTTCATCAGAGGGACCCCCAGGGCTCCTGCTGAACATGTCCCCATTGTCTTGCAGCTGAGAAACCGCCTCCCAAGCCCCGGGGCAGGAAACCGAAGCCGGAGCGTGTCCCCAGCAGCTCCAGCAGTGACAGGTGAGCTCAGCTGGGACACTGTCACCCTCGGGCTGGGCTGGGGTCACGCAGGGGTCCGAGCCTGCCCTGTCCTGGCAGTGACAGTGACAGCGATGTGGATCGCATCAGCGAGTGGAAGAGGCGGGACGAGGAGCGGCGGCGGGAGCTGGAGGAGAAGAGGAAGAGGGAGCAGGAGGAGGAGATCCGTCGGCTCCGGGAGCAGGAGAAGGAGGAGAAGGAGAAGAGGAAGGAGAAGGCGGAGAAGGGCGAGGAGGCGCACTCGGACTCGGACAGCAGCGCCGAGGATGAAACGGCCAAAAAGGGCCGGAGAGGCCGGGCCAAGGCTCCGTCCTCCTCGGACTCTGAGCTGGAGCAGGAGAAGGAGGTGAGTGCGGAGCCGTGGGGAGCTGGGGGTGGATGGCCAACCTGTCACCTCCCTGTCAGGCCATCAGGGACCTCCAGGAGTGGCAGGGACCTGCTCTCGTGGTCCTGGGCTACCCTGCAGCTGCCCACACGGTGTTGGCAAGGGTTGTGTCCATGGCATATCCATGCCTTGGAGTGGGAGCTCTTCCCCTGGCCCAGGATACCTCATCCAGCTGTGGGCCTCACATCTGGCACAGGGTGCCCAGAGAAGCTGTGGCTGCCCCTGGATGTGTCCAAGGCCAGACTGGACGGGGCTTGGAGCAACCTGGGACAACAGAAGGTGTCCCTGCCATGGCAGGGCTGGGACAGGATGAGCTTTCTGTTCCCTTCCAACCTAAACCATTCCATGATCTCCAAGATGCTCTTCCACCACAGTCATGGGGTTTGCTCCAGTGTTCCCTGCAGTCTGTGGGAGCACAGGGGGTGACGCTGTGCCATGGGGTGACGCTGTGCCATGGGGTGACGCTGTGCCATGGGGTGACCCTGTGCCATGGGGTGACGCTGTGCCATGGGGTGGTGCTGTGCCATGGGGTGACCACGTGCTCTGCTGTGGGGTGACTGGGGTGCCCCTGGGCCATGCTGGTGGCCATGGGTGCCGTTGTGGCACGGCCGTGGCTCTGCCTGTGCTGCAGCAGGGAGGGCTCTGCTGCTCTCCCTGCATTGTTCTCTCCTCCAAGGTAAAGAAGCCGGCGAAGAAACAGCCCTCGGAGTTGTCAAGGAAACCAAACCAGAAGGAGAAGAGGGGCCGAGCAGAGGAGAAGCCACGGAACAAGTCAGCATCTGCACATCTCCCTCCCTCCCCTTTCTTCCTGGGAATGGGGCTGTTCCTGCACGGCTCCAGCCTTGGCACCCCGGGCTGGGGATAGGGCTCGTGGGGCTGCAGCACCTGCACAGGGGCTGGGCTTGTTCATCCCCTCCTCCTGGGCTGGAGGGGCTGGAGGAGCTGTTGGGGGTTACCAGGATGAGGTTCTGTGGTGTTTTCTGTACCATGGGGCTTTTCCTGTCTGCATTCCTGGGAAGCTGGGGCACAGAGTGGAGGGGTCCCCAGCCAATGCCATCCCCCTTGTTAGGCCAGAGGTGAGCAGGGGCTTCAGCAGAACCATTTCCCTCTTCCCTTCCCACAGGCCTCTGAAAGTGGAACGAGGCCGGAAGAAATCCGACCCAATCCCTGAAAGGAGGGTGGAGAAGAAAAAGGGTGAGAGAGCCACTGCTTCCCAGCACAGAGGGGAGGAGAGGGAGGAGAGTGCTCCAGGGTTGGTTTCCCCATCCCTGGGACAGGGAGGTGTCAATGAGGTTGTGCCAGGGTTTTTCCCAGCACTGCTGTGATGCCAGGATCACTGCCCTCCCCATCTTGGCACACCCCAACCCTTCCTCTCCAGAGACATTCCTGGGGCTGTGCTCCACTTTGGAGCCCTGCCTGGGGAGCAGATCCTGGGCTCTGGGCAGGGCCTTGGGCTCTGCTGGTGCCCTGACACCTTGGCCTGTGTCTCTCCCTCTGCTCCAGAGCCCACAGTGGAAGAGAAACTCCAGAAGCTTCACAGTGAGATCAAGTTTGCGCTGAAGGTGGATAACCCGGTGAGTGCCGACGGCGTGGCCTGGCCTGGCACATCCCTACTCGTCCTTGCCTGGCTGTGATACCCGGGAATGCTCCTCCTCCTCCCTTTTGGGGGTGCTGGGAAGCCCCAGGTGCCCCCAGGACAGCTCCTGATGCCGGTGCCATCCGTGCAGGACATCAAGCGCTGTCTGAATGCGCTGGAGGAGCTGGGCACGCTCCAGGTCACTTCCCACATCCTGCAGAAGCACACGGATGTGGTGGCTACGCTCAAGAAGGTAGAGCAGAGGGCTGAGCCCTCCCTGGGGTGAGTGGGGAGCCTGCCTGGCCCCCCAGCTCTAAGGGGGTCCCTCCTCCTGCTCCCCCGGGGCAGATCCGTCGCTACAAAGCCAACAAGGACGTGATGGAAAAAGCGGCCGAAGTCTACACCCGGTTGAAGTCGCGTGTGCTGGGACCAAAGATGGAATCCATCCAGAAAGCCAACAAAGCTGGGCCTGAGAAGGACAAGGGGGAGGCAGAGAAGGGCCAGGAGAAGCTGTCGGGAGCAGAGACACGGAATGAGAAGGGGGAAGAGGAGACAAATGCTGGTAACGTTCCTGAGCTTCCCTGAACATCCCGGGAGCATTCCCAGCCTTGTCCTGGCAGGTCACAGTCCCCTCCTTGGGGCACGGCCTGTCCTGCTGGGGACATGGGGTGTGGGGAGGTGGCTCTTGGCCTTGTGGTGGAGGGATCAGGACCTCTGGGCCCTGCTTTGCTGGAGTGCCAGGAGTGGGAAAGGGCTGGATGTGGAATGCACTGAGGGCAGAGGGCAAACCTCGAGCTCCACACCCAGGCTCTGGGGGCCTCCACGCTGGTTTTTGGCCCAGGATGGCTCCTCCCTGCCAGCCTCTGGCTCAGGCATGAAGGAATCTGGAGATGTCCTTGGACACTGGCTCAGGCTGTTGCACAGGGAGTGGTGACTGGGATCTTCCACCCCCGGAGCCAGGTCCCTGCCTGGGGCCATCCTGGTGATGCTGCAAGAGCCTTCCCAGAGGAACTGACAGGGAAAATGCACCCTGAGGGTGCCTCTGGGCTGGGGGCATGGAGGCTTTGGGGCCCTTCTTGCAGTTTTGAGGGTCAGGCCATTCCTGGGGTGCCCTCAGGCTCGGCTGCATGTCCAGGGACAACCTGTGGCCGTGGATCCTCAGCCCACGAGGGTTGGGAAAGGATGGGGGGATCCAAGAGCCTGAGCCTCTCTCTCTTCCCGTCAGACCTGTCGGGTCCTGTGAATGGAGAATCCCTGTCCCAAAAGTCAGAGGGCACAGAGGAGAAGGACAAGAGCCAAGGGCCAGGAGCTGGGGAGCCGCAGACATCCCCAGAGGAGCCCCACAACAAGTGAGTGCGGGGGGCAGGGCTGGGGGCTGGAGCCCCCCCCCAGCGATTGCTGCGGGGATGATTTGGGGGCATTTGGATTGGGAAAGGGTTCTCCCAGCTTGGGAATGTGGGAGAGGGGCAGGGCCTGAGCTCTGCCTGCCCCTGCTCTCCCCCAGCAGCATCCAGGACTGTCCCAAGGCCGGGCCGGAGCGAGCTCGGGGGGACTCGGAGGCTGCGGATGAGGAGGAGGAGGAGGAGGAGGAGGAGGAGGAGAGCTGAGCAATCAGCTCCCCCCTGGCAGAGGAGGAGGAGGAGGAGGAGAGGCTGTGAAGGGAGAGCAGCCTCTGCCTCGTCCCCTGCCTGAGTCACTTCACTAAGTCCCACCCCAGCCAGTGTCCTTGGTCTTGTCCCGTGTCCTGTCCCTGCAGAGGCACCACCCTTGGGGGGGGCTGTGCTGGTGTCTGTATTGGTCCCCCACCTTGTTTTTAATTTTTTGTTTTGTTTTGGTTTGGTTTTTGGTTTGTTTTTTTTTTCCCTCCTCCCTAATTTCTTGTGATTTCAACCGACATGAAATGAATATAAAGGGTTTTCTAATGAAAAACACAAGCCCAGTGTCTCCTTCTTGAGGCATCGTTGGCTGGGACGAGGGGAGGACACGAACCCCCTGGCCAGGGTCAGGGCTGGAAAACACCCCATGGGTCCCCAGATTCCCTCTGACCAGGATCAGGCACTCAGGGGCTGCTCCAGGGCCCTTTCCCCACCATCATAATCCTCTCTCCATCCCGAGGCAGCTGCTGGAGCTGGATCCCTCTGCCCCAGGGGTGGCAGCAGGGCTGGGCACCAACTTTTTTGGGGTAAAAACGGAGTAAAAAGGGGTGTGTTCTCTGCTAACTGCACCAGGGAGGGACTGACCTTGGCATCATCGTGCCCGTGCTGGGCAGCAGCTCAGGGTTGGTCTCTTTGCTCTTTTGCAACGCTCCAGAGCTTTTGTCAGCGTCCAATAAAGAATTCCCGGCTCCACCCGGTGCCGCCTCCTCTTTGTGCCCCGAGCCCCGGGGGAGGATGCCCCGACTCCTCCTCGGAGGCTGCAGTAACTCTGCCCTGGGGACATTGTGCTTTTTTCTTTTTCCAGGACTGATTTCACACTCGCTCCGTAAACAAGACCTAAATAAAGCCCAGAAAATCCCGAGTGCCTCTTGCCCAACCGCAGGGAAGTGGGAGGGCCCCTCCAGGACGCCACTCCTGATCCCACTGCCAGGTTCCCTCCTCCCACGGGGGCAGGGACAGGCTGGGGGGGGCTGTCTGGGGACATGGGAGTGGGAGTTGTCCCTCCAGAGCCCAATTCCTCCCTCCACACCCCCAAAGATGCCTCATTCCAGTGCAAAACTAACCAGAGTTTATTGTTCCACGTGCTGTTGACCCTACAAGGCTGGGGGTTTGAAGGCACCGAGGACATGGGGGGACCCCCAAGAGGCACTTGGGGCAGCCAAGGCACATTACTGCAGGTCCCCAGCAAGGGGACAAGGGACGGAGCTGGGGCAGGCACGAGGGTCCCCACAGAGGCAGGCACAAGGTCAGGGGCGAGGGGGGCTCTGGAGGGAGGTTAGCAAAGGCTCCTAACGACGCTTTTTTTGGGGAGGGGGAGCAGCCCAGAATTGCTACTCCATCTCCAGCTCCACCGGGCGCCTGCCTGAGGGGGCGAAGGGTCCCACCAGCCACGTCAGGGGGGTGTTGAAGGCCACGTGCTCCACCAGTTCATCCATCAGCTGCCGGGCTTGGGTGGCGTGGGCCCGGGCTCGGGCCAGCACGGGGCCTGTCACATCCTGCAGGGAGCTGACGGAGGCCAGCGCCGCCCTCAGCTCCTCCACGTTGTGCCGGACCTGCCCCGCCGTGTCCTGGATGCTGGCGGGGAGGCCCTGCAGGCTGGACACCAAGGGCTGGCAGGAGCTCTGCAGCTGCTGGCTCAAGCCCTGCAGCATGGTCAGCGTGCCCGACTCCACACTCTGCGGGGGGACACGGGGGGTGAGGGGCTGGGGGACACCCCCGGTCACTCCGGGGACCCCCTGCCCTTCTCCTACCTCTGGTGGCACCTGGTCCTTGCCACTGCCCGGCTGCTTCTTGCTCCACTCCAGCCACAGCTGCTGCAGCTTCTCCTGCCCTCCCTGCAGCCTCTGGTCCACGCCCTGCCTCAGGTGCTCCACCTGGGAGAGGGGCACAGCCCGGCTGGGTTGGGGGGCCGCAGGGGGACACCCCGGGGTGGCACAGGGGGTGCGGGGCTGGGTCCTACCAGGTCGAGGGTGCCCTGGAGCTGGGCCAGCAGGTCCTGGCTGCTCTGGCGGGCGCTCTGCAGTTTGCCCAGGGAGTGCTGGAGCGCTCGGTGCCGCACTTTGGTGGAGAGGGAGTCCAGGCGCACGAAGTAGCTCTGCTGCTGCCTCTGCTGCTCCGGCTCGAAGCCCTCCACGGCTGTGGCCAGCTTGGCTGTGGGACAGGAGCTGCTCAGGGGGTCCCAGTGATGCCTTGGGTTTTAACTTTCATATTTTCCAAACCCTGCAGTGCTCAGGGTGGGACTCTGCAGGGTTTTGTACCCTGGGAGCTGCTGCTCTCTCACGTTAAAATAGACACAAAGCCTCTCCAAGGCTGCTCTCCAAGGACACCCAGACTGTCCTGGGCCCAAAACGTGCAACCCAACACCTTGAGAAGGGGGGGGGAGCTGGGGAAATGCCATCATGAGCTCAAGTTTGAATTGGGGAATTGATGCTGAGATGCAAATGGCCCAAAGCTCTAAAGGGGTGAAGAACTCGTGACTCGGGGTCCATCCTGGGCTCCATGGTGAGAGCAGCCTCTGGCTCCCCAGGCTGTGCCTTTGGAGGCCTTTCCAATAAATATCCACCTTTATTCCCTTCCTCCTGCCTGATCTCTGTTCCTGGGGAGCCACTTCAGGCATCACCAGCACCACCCCGCAGAGCCTCCCCTGCCCTGCCCACTCCTCTCTGGAGGCTTGGGCTCAGCTGCTCACCCAGCTCCTCATCCGTCATGGGCAGGTAATGATCCACCAGCTCCTCCGACTTGCCCAGCACGGAGCCCACGCCGCTGGCCACCATCTGGCCCACGGTGCTGACACCGCTGCTGACCGCAGACCTGGTCAGCTCCACGCCGCCCTGCACGGCCCCTCGGGTCATGTCCATCACCCCGGACACCCGGCTGGTCACTGCGTCCTTGGCCCCGGCCACGGTGCTGCTCAGCACATCCTTGGCCCCCGTCACCGTGGAGGTCACCAAGTGTTTGGTGTCCGAGATGAGCTGGGGGGGACACACAAACCTCTGTAAAGCACTAGCGGGGGGTCCTGAGTGTGCTGCCCACCCCACCCCACCCCCGTACCTTCTGGGGGGGCTGCTGCAGGATGGGCAGCTTCTCCTCCAGCTTGTCCAGCCCTTTGCAGGCGAATTCGTTGGCGGTGGAAACTGGAGATGTGAAAATAGGTGGGTTTAGCACCCGGCTGCCTTGCAGGAGCTCTGCTAGGGACAGGTTTTGGGCTTCCCCAACCCTCAAGGGGTGCTGCTGCCTCCACCTTCCCCAGCCCTTCGCAGGTGTATTTTTTGGTGGAAGAAACAGAAATAAGGGAAACAGCTTTTCCCTCTCCTGCTGCCTTGCAGGAGCTCTGCTAAGGCTGATCTTCCAACACCCCAAAACTCAGGGGCTGCTGCCCCCACATCTTTCCTCCCAGCTTCTCCAGCCCTTTATTCCTTGGCCGTACAAACCAGAGACACAAAACCAGACCCTCCCTCTCCTGCTGCCTCACAAGAGCTCGGTGAGAGCCAGTTTTGGGGTCCCCCCGCCCCCGTGGGGTGCTGTCCCCAGCCCGGCACTCACTCTGGGGCTCCAGGCGGGTGAGGAGGGGCTGGGCCCCGCTCACGGCCGCCGCCGTCAGCGTCTTCACGCCCTTCTCGGCAGCGTCGCAGACGGAGCGCACGTAGGGGTGGCTCTCCTTGGTGCAGGTGTAGGCTGAGGACACCATGTCGTAGGCAGAGCTCACCAGGGGCAAGTTGGCCACGCGTGTCCCGATGCTCTGAGGGGGCCAGAAGGGCTCAGGGTGAGCGTGGGAATGAGGGACCCCCTAAATCTCACAGCCAGTGGGGCGTGCTGTGTGTTCCCAACACGCCGGCCGTGGTTTTGGGGTGCTCCCGAGGCTCTCCGAGCCCATCGGAGGGTGGGATAAGGCCGATCCCTGTCTCCAAGCAGGGATCCCCCCCCGCATTGCCCCGCCTTGCCCGCACTGACCTGTTGCTCCTCTGCCTTGGGCTGCGCCGGCGTGGGCTCGCTGGTGGCCATGGTGGGGCTGGGGGGGCCAGGATGCGACCATGAGTGGGGTCAGACCCCCCCCCAACGCCCCCCTCCTGCCTCCCGAAGGGAGCTCCCCAAGTTACCGATCCCCGGAGCGGGGCAGCTCCCACGCGCTTGGAAAAACCCGGAACATGGCGGGTCCCTGGGACCCGGACCGGGATCACAAACGGGATCACGGGCGGGATTGGGACCGGGATGGCGATCGGGACCGGGATTGAGACCGGGACCGGGATCGGTTCCGGCATCGGTTGTGATGGGAACCGAAATCGCAATCGGGATCGGAACCGGAACCAGGATCGCAACCGGGATCGCGGACCGGCCCCGGATCGTGCTCACCGCTGGCGGCTGGGCTCAGTTCTGCTCCGCTCGGTTCGGCTCCGGGCTCGCCCCGCTCCTCCCCGCCGCCCTTTATGCCCCGGAGCCCGCCCCGAGCGCATGTGACCGGAGCCGCCCAGCGGGGCCGGCCCGGGGCGGCCCGGGAGCAGCGACCGCCGCGGAGCGCGGGGCCGGGAGGGCAGCGAACCCCCGGGACCGGGACCGGGATCCCCAGCCCCCGGGAACCGCCTGCACCGAGTGCCCCTCCCCGGTACCGGATGCCCCGGGACTGGGCTGCACTGA
>WEKY01002197.1:0-12924 GCA_013390045.1 Picathartes gymnocephalus
AACCAAAAAAACCACCACCACCATCAACCAACCAACCAAATCAAACTAAACCAAACCAAACCAAACCAAACCAAACCAAACCAAACAAAACAAACAAACAAACAAACAAACACTTACCAAACACCAAACCCACTTTTAAGTATTGTTTCATATCTGCATGGTACAAAATTAATTAACACTTACATTTATTATTTTAAAAGTCCCAACAGACGGAACATCTTTGAATCTTCAAACACACAAGTGGGAAGGTAAAGAAGGAACTGGGAATGTTTTGTCAGAATATGGAATTGAAAATTTATAGGAAAGTTTAGTAAAGTTTGATAGAAAGTAGAAGAGGGAGAGAGCAGTTTCCCATCAGAAACTACTTGTAGGAATAAGGAATACTCAAAAGACTAAATATATATAACACCTCATTCTAGGATTGAGTCACTGAACACTTGAAAAAATGAAGTCTCTTCTGCTTATATCTCAATTTAAAGTACAATAGTACCATGCAGTCTGAAAAAAGTTTTTTGAGATCCATTGTACAAAACATCATACATAGACATTTTGGTTCTAGTGGAATCAAGGCAGCTGATGCATTAAAAAAACAAAACAAAAAAAAACAAAAAAAAAAAAAAAAACAAAAAAAAAACCCCAGAAAATTCCTGTATAAAAAAAAAAAAAAAAAAAAAGAAAAAAGAAAAAAATGGGTTGATCATCTTAAAAAAGTTATAAATTTTTGACAATTTTAGTCAGGATGACAATCACAAGGAACTCCTTTTACTTTTCAAGAGGAATTCTGTCAAAATGTTGGGTCAATTCTAGGTCTTTCAAGTCTTTTTTACAACTTCATGTTTAAAGTTGTCCTTTCTTCCTCTTTTCCTTTTTTCCTCTCCCTCTCTTTCCTCTCCTCTCCCTCTTTCTCTTTCCTATTCTTTCTTTCTTTCTAATCCTTCCTTCCTTCCTTCCTTCCTTCCTTCCTTCCCTCCGCACCTTCCGCACCTTCCGCACCTTCCTTCCTTCTTTTCTCATTCATTCATTCATTCATTCATTTATTCATTCATTCATTTATTCATTCATAAGCTTGGAAAAAACTCACTCTGGATGTGACAATTTCTATATTGGCTAACGGATAGAAAGAAGGACTTCAGTGCCAAATTTTCCTTCTGACAAGGAATATTCACAAGTACTGTTCTCACAATTTTTAAACAGGTAAAATTTCCATCTTTGCCCTTGGGATGGCAATTGAACAAGGTAGAACATATTCCCATGATAAGGGGTTCTCTGGAATTCAGCCATTTATTTAAAAAAAAAAATTATTTCATTACTTGAACTGAACCCTAGTAATACTCTTCTAACCCTAATGTTTTTCACATTAAAGTGTCCATGGCCTGGCATGTCCTTATGACAATTAGCTCAGATCTACTTCAAACCTCACACCTCAAATTTCTTCTTTAGACCAGAGATAGGCTGAAGAAGACTTTTTCAAAGCCAGTGAAATGAACAAGATCCTTCCCAATATCATCTAGATTTTGAACGCAGCGTATGCTAAGAAAGAAGTATAGTGCCTACAAGAAGAGGAACAGGGACTGAACAAGGAAAGTAGGAGAAGTAGAGACAATACATTAGTGAAGGAAGGACAAGAGCAAACAGGTAAGAAACCCTTTATTCCAGCTTTGTAACATCTTTCAGAGACACACTGGGTTGGTTTGATTTCTGCTGACCGGTGCTTAATGCTTTGTTGAACCTTACCTGGCACTTCTCAAGCAACAGGGCTTTCATTTCTCCCTTGTTAAATTTCTTCCTGTTTTCCATTGCTCTCCCTTGAACCACCATAGAGTATTTCTATCTCTTTTTTGCTCCACTTTTCAAATGCCCTTGAAAATGTATCTTGCTCTCCCATTCCCAGGTCCTTGTTTACTCAGGCTAAACAAATCCCAGTCTTTACATCTGGTAATGTCTGAATGTGAAAGAGGGGGGATGGTGGCTCCAGAATCGTTTAATTCAGGGAGCAGGGTTAAAAATATATTTCTGGCTGAGTATCATGTTTTATTAATAGTGTTTAATTGATCATGGTGGAAAGGCTGTTATAATCAAGTGGAGGAGGGTGTTACCTTCCAAAACATTTTCCAGCAAATTTACTTAATTGTTTCTGTTTACCGAATACCCATTAGTGCTCTATCACACATTAAAAGCAATGGGCAGGATTAATAACAGCCTGTTCACCCCCAAAATATCAGAACCACTTTATGTATTCATGGCAAGTGACTCATTAAGTTTAAATGGATATAAGCTATAATTTTTGTCACATTCTTGTATTTTTGTTTCTTTGTGAAACTCAACATAACTCTAATGGTTTATTACTTTATAGAAACAGGGAAGATCAGAAGATATTCCAACCATATTCATGAGGAAGGATGAATGCTTAGTGATATTAACAGATAACACAACAACAGTTAATTAACATCTTTAGCATGTTTGCTGCATTTCTTATTTACAGATTACACAGCACTCTCTGAAGGAGAATAAGCAGTGTCTAATAGAGGCAGTAAGAACGACAATGTTCTCTGTTGTTTTGAAGGCCTTTCTGAGCACAGAAAATTGCTTCTGCTCTGGAAAATCTATCTGTTGCATTAGACTTGAAGTAAATGAGTTCCTACAAATCTCTGATGAAAATAAAGGGCTCAGAGAGGTATGTAACAATCTGTACTTTGAATAGCTTAAATATTTTATAATAGCACACAAATTCCCCATGTCTGTCCATCTTTTCATTTAACGGTGAAAGTCAAGTACAGAAGAGCCAATTTGTGCACCCATCTCCCTGATTTTTACTGGTCATACTACAAAAATCAGTAGAACTGCATTGCTAAAAAACAACATTCCATTTTTTTTTTTTTTAAGCTTTTTTCTTACACATGGAGAAATTTAGATAACTATGTCTCCCTCTAGTTGGAACTGGTTTCAGGCTACATTTTTTGAATCTGCCTTGGAGTGAAATTCCAAGGCACTTCTCAGGATGTGAAACCGTGGTTTTGACTGTTTACAAATCTTGAAATCAGATTCATCCTAATACTCTGATACTTTCAAAATAATGACTTGATGCAAGGTCCTTCCAGCACTGCAGGATCGTCTGAAGTCTGTATGGAGAATTTCCAAAATAAAACCTTGGAAAAATAGACTCTAGTGGTTAGCTCAGCAAGTTTTTGTAACGAACACAGATATTGCTTAGTTTAAAATGTTGGGGTGACATGCAGAAAAACAATAATCGAAAACCCCAGCAGGGTTATTTACATGTGTTATACATTATTGAGTGAGCCCTGTGTTCTTGTTGTGCCACTGTTTAAGGGTGAAAGAAGCCAAGAGACTTATTTCACTATCTGTGCCCCACTCATCTGTAGCCCAGAATATTTCTGCTTAAAGCCTGACTTTCTTACACATAGCACTTAACTTTCTGTGTCTGGTGTCAAAATCAGGGTGGTTCTACTGTCTTAAATGTGGTTAATCCTATTGTAATTTAATACCACGAAAGAGAGTGCAGTAAATATTTATATACCTATCCACAGAGTTACGGTCAGCAAAATGTTTCAACTCTTTTCGTGTAAAAGGACATCTGAAAATCCTTCTTCATTCTGGTTTTTTTTTTCCTGCTGTTCTCCCTGCTCCCCTTTTCGCACTGTGTATTTGTCTCTAATGCAAGACTGCAAAATGTATCTGCACATAGTGAAGCAACAGATTTCTATTTATCATCTGCTTAAGTCAGATAAGATCCTCGTTGTGTATGTAATTTCTCTTTATCTGAAGATGCCTTGTGCCTCTCATTTTTCCTTTCATTTTAATGACTTTATTTTCAGCTTTGATTTCATTTTCAGTATCTTTCTTAGTTACTGGATCTTTGGGACTCTCTACCCTAAGAAAGCTAGAAGATTAATTTTAAGACTCACAGAGACAGATTCTGAAATTCATTTTATTCTGGTCATGATTTTTCAAGTTTTATGTTTTTAGCAAAACTGATAACAGAAGAAGTAGCAACAGTACCAAAACAATGATATCTTTTTGGATTTAGTGCAATATACCCATTGCAGCTCCTGAAACTCTTCCCAATAATTTGATTAAAAGTAATTTTGCAGATTCAAACATGAAAATGATAAACACTTTTTTTTTTTTTAAATGTTACTGATTGTGTGCTAAAGGTCTAATTTCAGCACTCTATCTTGCAAATGTTTAATATAAAATATTTGTTAGAGAGTTTAAGGTAATAGGAGTGTTAACCTTCAGGCTTAGTAGCAAACATCCATATAAGGGAACAATATTCCTTGAATTGTTTTTTATAAGTTAGTGGCAGTCTACAGGAGAGGCTGCCTGTCAAAACTTGTGTGCTTTATGTGTCTGTGTCCCTCTGGATTCATAACCACATGTGTGCACTTACATACTTAGTAGATGTGCTACCTCACAGCATAAAAAATACCCTTTGGATAAAACAGGTACATGTGTGAACACAGCAGATGGAAAAATTCATCCATAATTTTGTTCGGTTTCAAATCATCCTCTTGGTTGAAAGAATCTCTAATAAAATATGCATAATAATAGGAATGATAAGAAATTCATCCACCATGTAGGCGCAAGTCCAGTAAATGTTGAAAGGTAAAAATTCTTAGCAGCTTATCTAATGAAACCAACAACACACCAAATTTCCTTGTAATTAGTACATCTTGTACTTTGAGTGGTGTGTTAAGCTAAAANGGGTGTTTGAAAGAAAAAAAAAAAAAAAAAATCCTAAACATAAACAAAGCAGGTGCTGGAAGGTTTATTTGGCAGCAGATCCTCTTAAATAATAAACAAACTTTTAGGTACTTACTGGATTCTTTCTGGACCACTGGTGACCGTTGTGAGGTTTTTCAACTGGTTGCTGATACAGCTACTCCTCTGGGAGTTATTAAAAATGTTCTGTATCCACATAGCATTTCTTATCTTTGCAACACCCATTCAGCACCATGCAAGCTCTAATTTGCAATCCTTATCTGTTCCTTTCAATCTGCCTTTCTGACACAAGGAATTACACTGGAATATCCTCCACGTGAAACATATGGTTGGCAGCACCTGAATGTGAGTTAAGCTGGTTTTGGAGTTAAATTGGCTTTTCACTTCCTAAAGAAATATTTCATTTCCCTTATTCCAGCCACCAGCAGTCAGTAGCCCATGTTTGTACACTGACACCTTCCTGGAGTTTGTGTAATAGGGTCTCATTGTAATCCTTTAAAATAGTTATGAACAATTGCACCTAGGGTTTTATAACATAATGCATTTGCTATACAAACCATGGTTTAAGACTTAAGAATGCAAGGAAAAGTAGAGAACTGAAGAACCTTTTGAGGTGCCACCCTTAAACATGATGTTGTGTCTCTCTTCAGTCTCGTAAGTGCTCATTACAGCTTATTGGGATTTTTTTTTCATTGCATTCTGAAATGGGCCTTCAAGATACATTTACAACAAATATTAAAAATCACTTTTGAACACAAAAAAGAAATACTCTAAGATCTTAGAATGCAAGAAATTTATTTTAATTAATATAAATTAAGCTTCCTAACTATAGTAATTTATGAATCATGGAATTAGATTTATCTAATTGATATTAATCTTGCTTCAGATAAGTGTGAAGCTTCTCTTCTGACCCAATACATAATTAAAAATCAAAATAATAAGATTTATGTTCATTTGTTTATTCATTTTGTAAATCTATAGGCCATTTTGCTGGCAAAGATTCGAGTAGAAAGATCCAAGAAATATTGATTTTCCTCTTCTTCATGACTATTTAATTGGTTAAAGTGTGCCCCATTTGCACGAGCCAGCAAGTTGATGCTGGTTACATTTTAATAAATGTACTCCTCACCGGATCAATACATCCCTGGGAAAAAAAGTGCTGCTCTATCATATGTTAATGGGAAGAAAATCTTTTTACTATAGTCAGTCATCATGACAAACAAGAATATGAAAAGTGTTAATGAAATGACCAGCTGTCTATAAAATGAAAGACTCGCAAGACAGTTTCTTTTCTTCTTTTAACTCAATGAAACAAAATGGAAAATTACGCTGGAACTTGTTCAGCAGGGGTAATGTTCGCAGTTGGAAATCAAATGCCATAAAGAAAGTCAGAATTGAGCTTAATATGCCTATGATCCAGAGAATGGAATTCACAATAGCCATGTTGACATAGAATATATTCAAATGTTCATAAATGGAGCAATTCAGGCCCAGTCCCAAAGATGGATTTTAGAGTTCTGACTCCTATTTCAGTTTCAAGACGCCCATTGATTTAATTGATTTCAGGAAATCAATCTGAGGTTAGGGGAGTTCCAAGCAGAATCTCAGAGCCCAAACCTGTTGATAGATGTTACACTTAGGACCACAGTTTTTTTCCTTTATCATTTTTACCTCATTAATATTTCCAATGGAGGCAACGGGACAAGCTGTGTACCTCGTTATGAGTCTAACCTAAATATATCGTGTCATCTAGATTTCACAGATTTAAGGATTTTTAACACCACTAGAACCATTAAATAATCTAATCTGATATCACAGGCTTCTGGTATTTATCAGTTGATCCTGTTGAGTTACATTTGCCTTATCAAATCTCCAGTAACTGCAAGAAGGATTTCTATTTTTATTATTAGTTATGCATTTGCCATGCAAGTTTTATAATCCTGTTTGATTACAAAATCAAGCACACTTGCAAGGCACCAAAATCCTACCATCTGATTTGATGTTGAAGATTAGATACAAAAAAATGTAATTGAGTATCTCATAACTTGAAATGAGATGGCCAGTTCCTGGAAGTTATTTTAACTGGTGACTAACTGGCCTATAACCCCTACATAACAACCAAGATAAAAAGGTGTAAGCAAGTGAGGTAAAGAAATTAGAAGCCGAGTTACTGAGCATGGAAAAATCTCTATGAGGCAATAATAATCAGCAAAGAGAGAGGCTTGAAGCTTTATTTATCTGTCTGTACTGCTGAAATAATATTTGCTACCTTTCAGTGCAAGGGAGAAACTCCAGGGCTGTTCTTTCCTTTGACTCTGGTTCTTCTGCTCTCGTGATTTTTTCATGTCTCATCTAACAGCACCCTACAATGTCCTAAATACACCAGCATGCACTTGACTCAGTTCTGAGTAAATGTTGAAGTACCCCTGTGTAGTCTGAGTAATTTGGATTTCTTCCTCCCAAATCACAAGATGTATGACCAATTTCTTCCTTTAGAGTCACTTCCATTTGAATATTGTTCTGTCAGTAGTTAAACTGATTCATCAGGCAACTCCCCTTCCTGCCCTCATCAAAAAACAAACAAACAAACAAACAAACAAACAAACAAACAAACACCAACAAAAAAACCCACCATAAAAAAACAACAAACAGAAACATTGGGAGAATGGGACAGAATGGGGAAAATAAGAGAAAAGATTTGCTTTTAAGATCTTCAATAACCTTCTCTCAAGCCTCTTGTAAATCACGGAAAAATTCCCACATAAAATAGTTCTGATTTTTGACTGAAAACATTACTTCCTCAAAATAACATTAAGTACAGTGAAGTCTACCTTAAGTGTAGCAAGAAGGTTGACTTTTCTTTTTTAAAATAAATTTTGCCTTTAGAATAATGTGTCCTTGTGTTGCTGGTAAAATGTTTTTTTTTCTGTTTGTTTGCAAGGATAAACCTCTCACAAATCTGAAAAATCTTCACACAAAAACCCACCCTGAACAAACAACCCAAAACCCCGTGCAGTCAGGTTTGACTGGCTGATAAAAGAACCTGCATACAATGGCTGAATCTTTCTCTGTGCTACTTACTTTGTTCCATTCTTTTACTACTTCTATGATCTTAACAGATGAATGCACCAATAGCTTATTTTGATCCTAACTCAGCTCTGCCTGTCTGGTTTACTGCCATCAATATTGCAGATACAATATTGCATCTAGAACTTAAACTCAGTGAAAGCTTTAAACATTGCTAAGGTCTTGATCCAATTCTCACTTAAGAGAGACACTGAATGTGAATTTTCCCTTTGATTTCAGTAGGCTTATCAGGCTCTAACTGATATGGTACATCAGAGATTATTCACTAAATTCAAGTTTAAATTCATAATGTCTGTTAGTTCATTATTCATAGCAAAAGGACATGGATAAGCAGTGTTTGTGCTCATGAAAGTACAAAAGAAAGAGAAAAGACTGCCTAAACAAGGGGCCGTTTTCAAAATATAATGAACCAGAATGTTTAAATGTTCACCTGACTGAGGACTTTAAGAAGTTGATTTGGAGAAAAAAAAAGAAATCTGTGGGGACCCACAGGGAACAGAGTTTGATGTGAGATGTTTTTGAAAGTATATTTTTAACTTCTCTAAGTCAGGAGCCTTATGCACTGTACTATGTATTCTGAGAAGATATCTGTGTAAAATAAGTTCTTTATTTATCTTATTGCGTTTTCTCCCCTCTTTCTCTCTCCTTTGCCTTTCTTTTTTTTTTTTTTTTTTTTAATTTCTCTTTCCCCCAAACTGCTGCAACGTTTCAAGGAACTCCATGGTGACAGACTGAAGAATGCAAAAGCACCTGGAAACCTCAAGAGTATCTGAAGCCTTAGTCCTTAAGTGAGGCTTTAATCACAAGAGACATATGTGTGATTTTTTCCCACCTCTGGCAAGTGAACACAATAGAGGAAGAAACCTAAAGATTCTAGCCTAAAGAGGTGGTAATTAATGAAAACAGAAAAAAAAAAGTGTGTTGGTGTGTTATGATAACTGTAGATCTTTTGGGAATTTGTCCTGCTATGTGAAAGGATTGATTCCTCGTTTTATTTTTAGGAGCACCATGATAATTTTGCAAGGTGTTGCTTGTGGGGTGGGGCAATCCCAAGCACGAATACAGGTGGAGAAGTGGAGAATGGATTGAGAGTGGCTCTGACTAAAAGGGCTGGGGGGTGCTGGATGAAAAACTGGGCATGCCCCAGCACTGCGTGTGTGTGTTCGGCCCCGAAGCCAGGTGAGCCCTGGGCTGCATCCAGAGAAGGCTGGGCAGCAGGGGCAGAGAGGGGATTCTGCCCCTTTCCTCTGCTCTGGTGAGACCCACCTGGAGTGCCACGAACAGTTCTAGGAGCCACAACGTGAGCAGGACCTGGACCTTCTGAAGTGAGCCCAGAGGAGGAACACAAAGAAGATCCAAGGGCTGGAGCTCCTCTGCTACACAGACACAGCTTGAGACCAGGGGTTTTTCAGTCTGGGGAGGAGAGGGGTCTGGGGAGACCTTGGAGCACCTTCCAGAGCCTAAAGGGGCTACAAGAAAGAGATTTTTGACAGGGTCATGGAGTGATAGAACAAGGGGTAATGTCCTCAAAGTGAAAGAAGTTATGTTTAGAAGCTGTTTTAGGAAGAATTTCTGGTCTATGAGGATGATGAGATACTGGAACAGGTTGTTAAATTATGATAGGCTATGAAGTCAGAGAAAGTTTGGAACGAAGACATTAAAAATATAATGAAGATATAAAGGGTAAAATTAGAAGCTGACACTATGCATTACAACATCAAACTCCTATATTTTTCCTTTTTTTTTTTTTCGGCAAAGACAAGCCATCAAACTGCATATTATTTAGTGCAGGGAAAAGGATAAATGCAAAAGTGTAAAAACACATCCTGCTTGAGTTTATTTTATCCAAGTATCTAAAGTTACTTTTCAGGGAAAAATATAGACTTTTTTAATACTAATTGATTTTGAAAAAATTTGTAGTATGAACCATAGAATGGCATTTCACTATTAAGTGATCTCCTCTATAGAAAAGAATAGCTTGAAGTTCTGCATCAAGAAAGAACCACTGAATAAGTACAGGGTGTTCTGAAGAGGCTGCAATAATAGGCAGATGTAATTGTAAGAGAAAAGTAAAATTATCTGCATGTGTTTAGTAATAAAGATCAGCTGGGATTTCATGTGGGGAATTCAGCACCAATGTCCTTTTCTCTGATCTAAGCAACACTGCTGTAAAGAAAACTGAATCACCTTTTCTTTTTCCTCCTTTCTCTTTTGTTTTTTGTCTTTTCAGAAGAAGACATCCAGAACACCAAAATTAGGTATATTAGGGGCAAAATTTTGGAAATAAAACTTCTTGATCTTACAGTCTTTTGTATTTTCTAAGTCAACTGATTAGTTAGTCTGAGAATTCTTTTTCCACAAATCAGTAGCGAAATTAAACCATTCTAGCATCAGTAATGGGGTAGTAGGCTCCCAACACTTAGTCAGGGTCCCTGTCAAGGTTAAGGTGCTCTTACTGGGTGATGCAGAGCTTATTGAAATGGTGAGGGGCATTGGCGCACGAATATGAGGTGCATTGGTTGAGTCAGCTGGACCTAAAAGTCAGCCAGAACTCTCCTTTCATGGACACTTCAGAGTGATTCTCTATAAACTTGTCAAAATACTACATTGCAACTTAAGAAAAGAATCAGACAGACATTTCTCTCCAGAAAATGCTCCTATCCAGAGAGCCGAGCAAATGAAAAGAGATCAACTTTATTCTTTCTCAAAAAAAACCCAACCAAACAAACAAAAAAAACCCTCCAAAAAAACCCACAAAACAAAAAACCAAACCAAACCAAACCAAAACAAAACAAACAACCCCCCAAGAAACCCAAAACCAACCAACCAACCAACCAACCAACAAACAAACAAAAAGTAGAAAGGCCTTGGGGTTTTTACTTTCCTTGTTTATTTGTTTGTTTAGGTTTTTCTGGGGGTTATTTTTGCTTCTTTGTTTGTTGGTTGTTTTTTTGTTCTTTGCTTGTTTGGTGGGTTGGTTTGTTGATTTTGGTTTTTTCATGGGGTTGTGATTTTGCTTTGGTTTTTGTTGGTTTTTTTTGTTTGTTTGTTTGTTTTTGTACTTGTTTTTGTCTTTTTTATAGGTTGGTTGGTTGGTTGGTTGGTTGGTTGGTTGGCAGGATGGGAGATTTTTGGTTTTTTTAGAAAATGTGGGTTATGAGATCGATTCTTTGATCTTTCATTTTTATGTTGGTTCTGTTTTGTCTTCTTAATTGAGCAACAAAATATCCACGTAAATATTTGATTTTTCAGTAACAACCAAGAAAAAAGCTAGTCAATTTTTTTTTCTGCCCTTAGTAGAAGAAAAAGTAAATGACAGACACTGAGTTTCAAGAAATATCAGAAATTCTATAAGATAATGATGAAAATGATGATTTTGTTTCCATTGCATTTTCTTTGACAGTACACCATCATAACTAAAAGATTCCAATTTAATTAGACAGAGTTGATAGCATGCTGCAGGTAGGTTGCATCAAAGAGATTTAGATAATATTATTAGCCTAATAAACAGCCAAGACTATGGAAGGAGTTGTCTATTTTGTAGTTGGAGTATTATACTGGCGTATCCCATTGTTTACTTGTCAGCTGATAGTGTATCAAACCTGTCCTTCAGCCTTTGTTCATCTTGTAATAAGTATTTTATATGAATGAATCTTTAGCCTGTAGTATAAATAAATTCAACTGTATAAATAAGTTAAATCCTATTTTTGAAAGATGCATTTATTTACATCTGTTCTTTTACAGCATATCCATTGGAAGTATTTTGTTTGATTTGAGAAGGAAAGAGTAGACTGACTGCAGAAAAACAGACTTAACACACAGTAGCATTCTCATAAAAAGCTATCTTTTTTCTCAAATACTTGTGCATTTGTGGGAGTGCTCTGTGCAGCCAGGAAATGTCACTGCAGATGAATTTTAAATAAAGTGTTCATATTTCTTTGGGGACCTTCAGATCAGAAAAGGAAATGGAATATTTACAATTTGGTGCATAATTCATTTTATGAGGGTAACTACCAGTTTTATTTCCACCCCTAGCCTGAATGCATTGAAACCTTGTTAAAAAAAAAAAAATCATAAATATTCAGCTATAAACATGAAGGCTAGGAGGTAGTCATAGTAATAACAGTCACAACTATAATTACATTAATTATTTTTTTCTATTTAGACATCCATATAAAAGGAAGGAATAGAAATCTCTGACAGATGTCTTGTATTATTCTTTGAGGATGATATACTCTTAAGCAAAATGCTGCCACTTTGACCTTGTTCAAGTGTACATTTGGTATAATTCGAGATTGCACGCCTCTTATCCTAGCACCAATTTTACCTTGTCCTGGTACCACTGGCTTCAGTAGAGCTGCCTCAAGTTTACATTTGTGCAACTGAGTCATCATTTGGCCCAGCAATTGCCATTCCACCATGGCATTCTTTGTACCAGACAGAAACGGCTCTTTTTGTGAGTTGACAAAACTCAGTCAGCAGAGCCCTAATTTCTAGGTTACCTCGCAAATGATAACGCACTAATAATTAAGTACCTTGATGTTTGTACAGTTCTTTAAGATGAAAGATGAACGTTGCAGTGTTTGTGCAAAATACTCACATATTTTGTTTTCTGCTTTGGGGAAAAAAGGCCTGGCAAAGGTTGCCTCATCACGTGGCTAACCTGATATGCAGCAGATAAAAAGTTTCAGTCTGATTTCATGCCTATCTTAGCCCCTGTATCACTCTGCATTTACGGAGTATTTCAAAATTGCATTCATTTCTATCCCAGTCAGATCTCAGAGAGGGCTTTGCACTTGATAACAGAATGAGACTGCCAAGTTCCTTATAAAAGAGGAAATGGCAAGAGTGAATTTAACCTATTTTGAACAAATTACATTGGCTGACAGTCAAATATCATATTGATTTTAGCACCGCTCACTTTATAATTTGTTACATGGTCCTAAGTCCAGCATATCTTATTGACCTTCTCTTACCCCTGCATTACAGGCAGCTTCAGGTTTCCTGAGGTGTATTTCTAACTTGATTTAATGATGGAATACACACTGCCCCCTGCTGAAAAGCCACCAAAAACCTTTATGTTCTTTTTTTTTTTTT
>WEKY01002198.1:0-33428 GCA_013390045.1 Picathartes gymnocephalus
GTGATATGTATTTTTAAATCTTAAAGAAATTGTAATTAGCAGACAGAAAATTATGTGCATAATTCTTTTATGTGGTCAAATTAATCCTAAAGCTTTGTTTGGATTATGAAGGGAAATTTAACAACATCAGCAAACATGAAGAAATGTGAAGAGGGAATCTTTTCCATTTATTCATTTTTTCTTAGTTTCCCTTGAAAACTCTAGAAGTCCACAGCTCAGGACAGCCTCTTAAACAAGAGGCTGATTGATAGACATTCATTGCTGCAGAAGACTCTGTCAATAGAACATCCCATACTAATACTTCCTTTTAACACTTTTTAATCTATTGTTACTCTGCTAAGACCAAGATTTCCTCAGCTTTACTTGTACTCCTTCTTTTGCCATGCACAGTTCTTACTAGGAGGACATTCAGTGTTTCTGACTCCACAGGATGAAGAAAATACTGAAGACTAACTAAAATAAAAGGCAGAGATATTTCATGTCATATGTCTAAAGCTCTTCTACCAGGTGTAATGAAATTCTTCAAAAGAACCAAAATACTTCAAATACATAGACAAAGTGTCTATAAAAAGTTGTATTTTAGACATAACCTGTGCTGTCCTTTGTCTTTTTCACATTATACAGCTTAGAATTCCTTAGCAGTGGCACAGACAAGAAACTTGCAACTGCTTCCGAAGAACTTAGAAGCATTTTTCCCATCCTGTGCGGGATTATGGGTTTTGGGTTGTTTTTTTTTTAACATGTGTATCTCATTTTTAAGTATATCATTACTTGATAGAGCTCTAGTGTAGTCTGGAAAAAAGATGTAATTTCTCCTTAAGGCAAATTCGTGATGACACCTTGCAAATTCCAGCAATGGAGTACCTCTCCAGTGGCCATCACTTACAGTCCACAACATGCAGGGTATGAGTATTCAGTGGGATGAGTATTTCAGTGATTTCACATGGTGAAGAGGCTGAAGTGTGACGGTTTCAAATGCATTAGAAGTCAACATTGTTTTGCATCTTGCAGGGCTCCAAGGGAAAAGTAGTATATCATTCATTAATGCATAGATGAAAAGGAGAGAAGGCAAAGTAACTATTCCTAAATGTAACTTTAGAGAGAGTGGGATGAAACAGCATATGATCAATTTTTTTGAAGCCCTCTGGGAAAAATACAATCTTGTATGACACGATACAAAATATCATTGAGATACAATTGATCTGAAAGCTTTGGGGTTTTGGGAATGTAGTGTTATTAGTACCAGATAATAAAAACATGCATAATAGTAATATCAGTAGACGTTATGAAAAATAGCTTTTAAAAATCGTCATACTATATTTGAGAACTTGAAACATGTGACTTTAGGTACAGCCCTTTTCTGTAATGCTTTATGCATTTAAATTGTGCTGCAGCTGGCTGCTGGATCAGATTGAAATTAAACACATGTGGTAAAACAAATTTTTTTAGTGGGGTACAACTGAACATAGAATCATAAAATAGTTTCTGTTAGAAGGCACCTTCAAAGACCTTCCACTAAACCAGGTTGATCAAAGCAACATCCAGACAGGCCTTGAACAATTTCAAGGATGAGGTACCCACAGCTTCTCTGGGCAACCTGTTCCAGCGCTTCATCACCTAAATCTAAGTTTAAAATTACTGCTCGTTGACCTGTTGCTAAAGGCCCTGATAAAAAGCCTCTCTCCATCTGTGTTGCAGGTCCCTTTAATAGATTGGAATGCTGCACTAAGCTCTCTGGAGCCTTCTCTTCTCCCACAGAACAATTCCAACTCGCTCAGCCTTTCTTCACAGGAACAATGCTCAAACACTCTGCTCTTTCTCGTGGCTCTCCTCTGTACCTGCTCTAAAAGGTCCATGCCTTTTTTGTGCTGGGAACCCAAGAAATCAGCCATCCTGTGATATTTATTAGGAGCCTTTGCTTATTTTGCTTATAGGACTAAGTCAATGTTCTTATGTCATTCAAAAAAAAAAAAGAAAAAAAAGGTAAACTAGTAGCTAGTTACCTGTACAGCTCACAACCTTCTTGATGGGCAGAAAATAATGAACAGCAGATATCACCTGGGGAGGCTCCACAGAACCTTATCTTCACCATGCCTTTTAGTACTTTTCATTTTCAGATAAATATCAATTTATTTTCCTTAGGTTTACAGTGACCTTTTTATAGTCTAACAAAATACTGTAGTATCAAAATAACTTCAGAAATACTATATCAAAGCCTCTGTTGTTAATTATTCCAGTGCTATAAAAGAACCATCAACTAATGTGAAAAAGGTCTTGTTACCCAATCTGATTTGAGAAAATGAAAAATTTCCCTAATTAGCAAAAAAATCCAAAGAAAAAAGAACCTCCCAAAAACTGCTGTTATCTATCTCCAAGGAAAATTATTCTTTCCTTTTTCATTTCCATTACAGTTGAAATATTGTTTCTAGTCAAGAATGCCTAAGAAGGTGAATTTCTTTTCTCCAAATAAAAAAGATAAAATAAATGGATATATTAAAATATGCCAAAAGAAAACCATATGAAAAACACAATATTACAATATTTAAAGTTTGCCTTTACTTTCTAAAGTATCTTTAAATATATATATTTGTACATTTATTTTTGTCATGAACTCAGTAGGCTTTTGAAGGAAATTTGTTTCTGAAAGGACTGAAGCAGAAATTATATATCTTGAAATATTAAATATTCTGTTTATGTGCTATTATCATTAGATCATCTCTAGTTTCTTATTTAAGTAGGGACAAAAACTCATAAAAATATTATATGCTTTTATAAAATAATATTATTTGAGCTACATTTTGATATCATGTTAGTTAAAAGTTGCAGTGTTTCTTCTTTAGGAAGTCTCCTTTTGAAAATTAAAAAAAAAAAAATCAAGGCAAATTGAAGAAATTGAAGAGACCTGAAGAGAAAAAAACTGTAGTAGTCCTCAGATCTTGTAAGATACCTGACAGCAAAAAAAAAAAAAAAAAAAAAATATTTTTTTCCACCNCAGCAAAAAAAAAAAAAAAAAGAAATATTATTTCTCACCAGTTCACCTTTATCGTTGTCCTGGAAAAACCCAGACACAGGGAGATGCTGACCTGTCTCAGCAGCTACACAGGGCTCAACAAGAATGGAAATGGAATCTTGCTGGACTTCTTTTCCAGGACACTTTGGGGTCCAAAGATATTGGGTCCATCAATCCATTAAAGTAGAATTCATATCTGTTTCCTGTGCTTTCTTTTAAAACTGAAATTTGTGCAAGAGAGTTGAGGGAAGAGTACTAAACGAAAGGAGTCCACACTGCCCAAATGGCTGAAATTAACCCCTCCATGTTACTGGTTACCCACTGATAGCTGGATAACCATGGAGTCAGCCAAGGATTGTTGATAATCATGCGCCGTCAGAAAGAGCAGGATGTGGCTGGAGAAGCAGGCCCTACAGAGATAGGACATCACTTTTCTGGGGTAAATGTCCTTATTCTAGTTTCTGGGGATAAGCACAACTCAACTGTGCAAGTGCCTGCTTGCTCTGAGTTTAGGCCCCAGGACCCTGGATACCCCAGCCCCAGCTGAATTGATGCTGGAGCCAGGATTGGTGATCTCTTTTTCTTTCTTTGTTCTTTCCTTTCTGTCTCCCTCTCTTGAATTCATCTCTCTCCTCCTCTATTCCTATTTACCCTACCCCTTTATCCAAAATCCACTATTGTGCTTATACCAGCAGGTCAGAGACTAACATACAAACTTCCATGTCAAATGGGTAATTTTTTAATAATACTTTTTAAGATTCTGTGAAGAAAAAAAAAAAAAAAAAAAAAAAAAAGAAGTCTCTCTCTGTTGTTCCTTTCAACCACGCGCCTCCACGAATCTTGGGTGGCCCCTGCCCCAAAAGCGTGGGACACCACAATGTTTGTGCGGAACAGTGAGCTGTGCCACAAGTCACAGAGGATGCCACTGCTTTTGGCAGAGCTTGAGTATACCTGAAGGACTCTGCAACACATACGCGGGATATATGGTCTGTAGTTAGGTACGTTCTGTGTTTCTCTTCTCTGTATGTAAACCTCCAAACCTGTAGCATAGATATGGAAATTGAAAGGAGAGGAAGATTTCTTGATTTCAGACTCTACAATTCTGTGTTGCTATGGTGGTTTGTTGGCAATGTCCTTCTGAAAAACAAGTTATACAAGACATATCCAAAACACTTCATTTTTTCACAAGAATTTCAGTTACTCTGGAATACCTTTATGTCTTAATTTCTGTGACAAGTTGTGCTGTGCTTTCCCAGCAGAAGGAGCAGAAGGTCTGGAGCAACAAGGCTGTCTTTCCTTTTGATTACTCCAAGTGCTATATTGAAATACCTTTAATGCTAAGTACACATTGAAAAGTTGTCATTTCTGCTCAGCTTTTTGGAAAATAAACAAATCTTTTAAATGCCACCTTTGTACATAGGTTTACATTAAAGAAATTAATAACTCCTTTATAACGTAAGGTTGCATAAATTGAATTCCTTGAAAATAAATTTTTAAAAAGTACTAGGTAAGTTAAGTAGATTAATGGGTTAAATCTCCTTACACATTATCACTCCAAAGTCAATCTCCTGTTTCCCCTCTGGCAAAATCAATATTCTTAGCGTGCCTTTCTAAGAGCTGTTGGATTTTTCTCAGTCTGGAGGAAAATTGGAGGACTAGGTGATGACTGGCATGGGTGACAATGATTCACCTGTTTTACTCTGTTTGAGACCACCCTCAGTTAGCACACAAGACTATATATTGCATTTGATGTTGTAACATGAATTAGAGACCTGCCAAAAAGTTATTAAGAGGTTTCTGAGCTGTTTGGAGAATTAGGGTATTTTCTGTCTCTTGTGTTGAGTTTTAAACAAGCTACCCTCTTCTGGCAATGTCCCTCCCATATCTGTTCCCTTGTGTCAGTGAGCCTGAATCGCTAGCCACAAGATCTTATCTCCCATTGCCTGTCCTCATTTTCTCATTTCAGGATTGTTTTTTTCACTAAGCACAAATAACCTTAGGGTACGTTATTTCCTTTCTTTCCTTCCCCCAAGTGTTTTAGCCTTATTACTTCTGAAAAAGATTTTTTCACACCCTCCTCCTCTAGTTCTGCTTGCTTAAATCATGAAGCTGTACTTTTTCTTTCACAAAGGATGTGTTTACTCTTTCTCTGCCATCAGAAACTGCCCCAGTTAAACATTTATTTGCTTTTTGCAAATTAATTGTTGGATAGCTCATTTTCTTCCAGCACTTTAGCTGGTTAATTTTTCCTCATTAGAGATTCTGAAGAAACCTTTACTTTTGCTTTGTGATGTTTGGAAAACCAAAGATTTCTTTTTTTCCCTGTCTCAAGGACATGCAGTCTATCAGTCTTGGCACAATTCATATTAGATTGTGCTACTGAAAATATTGCACAAGACCTAATTTTTTTATTCTGTTTTCTTTTCCTTTTTTTATTTTTCACTTTCTTCTCTCAGGAGAGTCCTGCATTGTCAGAGTAACACAGGGAAATATATTCCTACATTTTGTGCTTGTTTAGCAGGCTACTTCACAAAAGAAATTTCTTGAAAATATTACTGTCCAGGAAGTGCCTCATTTAATGGTTAAAGTCTTGGAGGAGTCTGCAAAATCTTCTTTTGATTTTTCCCATTCTGAACTCTGTGTATAAAAATATATAATTATAAACAGAAATGTGCAGATAGTGATATCTGCATATTCCAACAGTTTCCTTGGATATCTGATATCATTACAGTGATTAAATGACAATTCTGAGTTTTTCTGCAAATGGAAATGTTGTGCTCATTTATTTTTTGGTCTATAGTGCTTATAAAAACAAAACAGCCAAGCATAAGGATATTTTTGAGCCTGAATTTTTATGCAATAGCCATGTATATGACATGACATAGAAACTCCCAAGACAAAGGCAGTATTGTTCAGATGCTTTTAACAGAGCCAAGGTGATTATTTTTCTCTGGATTCTGACTATTGGAAAATACATTAGCAGAAAGTCAAGTGCTTTACAGTCTTTACCATTGTCTGCTGGTTTACACACAGCAAGCAGTGAATTTTTTCCTAGCCAAGTTAAACAGTTGTTTAAGGAAAAATCCAGACCTTTAAATTCCCTAAATATTTCCAATGAGATTGTTAGAAATGCTGCTGAGCACCTTCACAAAGTCTGTGTAACAAAATGTCACTGGAAGAAGTTCCTTCACTGCCATGCTGAGTGTAATAATGTCTCCTTTCAACTACATATCTCACAGGTAAGAAGGGTTTCTTCAAATATTATATTGATGAGGTCAGAAGATATTCATGAGGGAGAAAACCTCTGTGGAATAGGCCACAATAGGACAGGAAAGCACAAATGACATGCCATTGTAGTCAGCTCTGAATAGAGGATTATGACAGAACTGACTACTTAAAAATATTGTTCCTGTCATGTCTGCTCTTCCTGCAGATATGAGAGTGAAACTTTAAAAAAGTGAAATAAGGAAACTTTTTAGGTAATATTCAAGTTCTTTTCTTTCTCTTAAAGGTTTTAAGGGTCTTTTCTCAGAAGGTAATATATTTTAAAAATAGTACTGGAATAAATTCAGTGACTTTTTTATCAGGAGAGATAAACGGGAAAATCATCAGAAAGAAAAGAAAAATAGAATACCTAAGAGAGAAAACCATAATTTTTTTTTAAAAAACATGGTTTGTTTTCCAGTTCTTTGGAATTAGAGTAATAATACCAGTTATGCTTCAACATCTCATTTTAAAGAGGGGATATCTCAGTAGAGTCGCGAGCTTTTCCAGCATCATGTGTGAGTCAGGGATCTGTCTCAAAAGCAAAGGGAATTAAGAATAATGTTTCTTGTGCAGTTGATTTTTAGGTTATTATATTGTACATGCTCAGGTTATCTATGACTATTATCTTCCAAAGCAAGACACATGAAAATAGGTAGAGTCAGGTTTATTATTATTTTTTTTTTAATCTGTGATTACTTTGTCACTTTAGTAATACCTAGTCCATGATGTCATATACAGCTAGTTGAGTTATATCATTACAGTGATTAAATGGCAATTGTGAGGTTTTTGTGGAAATGTTTTTTGTGGAAATTTCCTGCTCATTTAATTTGTTTGGTCTATAGACCAAAGTCAGAGTACTTTTCAATATTGACTCCAACAAAAGATGTGATACATCAGCAGTGGGCATTATAAAGTTATTGGAAAGCATCCAAAATAAACTGCGTTGTGACACCAACCTCACGTTGAATTCAAATTAAAACCTAATTTAAAAGAAGCCCAAATTAAAAAAGCTCACTTAATTTCTTCAATTTGCAGAACTATTCCATTCCATTAGGCAGCTAATTTCTACCTGTCAAATACAGAATAAAAGTGGTCCCTCTCTGGAGGAAACATCTTTCTTGTAGTAATTAGGTATGAAGAACTGGGGAAGAGGCACGTACTTTGATAGTAGCACATGCCTGACTCTCATAGTGAATCAATCCATGGGTAAATGCATTTGAAGTTTCAGTTTCAATAGTTTCGTGCTACAGAAGGCTAAAATGAGGTTACATATTTCGTAATTAAACAATAAAATTACTTTAATTTTTGTAAGAGAATTCATGAAAATTTACCTTCGTGAAACCCATGTATATAAATCCCTTGTGTTGATATAGTATTCTAATAAGCTTTTAGAGACAGTATGAAGAGGTCTCGATTACTGTTAGAAGATAAGAGCCAGGAGAATGCAAGTAATAAACAAGATCAAGGAAATAATAAACAACATGAAGCTAACAGAATTCTGCAGACAAAATAAAATTGCTCCTCCTGCAATTCCCTTTGGATTGCACCTCCACTTATCTGTTTACTTCTTACCTAAAAGCATGTAACTAAATAGGTGGGAAAATAAAACACATGCACACAGTTTGCTGGAGGAAATTAAACACCGTACTTGTCACGTAAAACTACTTCTCTGTGCTTGCTTACACACAGTGCAATTTTTTAAGAAAAGAGGAAAAAATGGCTTCATCAAAGTTCATATGCTTTCCATTGCCTGTTTTTATATAAGGATAACCCATTTCTAGATGAGATAGAGTTTGAGTTGACCATCCTTCAGTTTATAGCAGACAGTATTTTACCCTTTTATAGCGATATACATTTCATTGTATGGGCAAAGGAAGGAAAATTATTACAATGATTTAGTACATTATTCCAATTTTTATCAAGACAAGTGTGAAGTTTGTGATTTAAAATAGTCCAAAATGTTATATACTCATTTGGAGGTGCATCAGTGAATTATGGAGAAGAAAGTTTTTGGAGTGGAAACATTGGCTTTATTTTATTGTCTTGTACCTGAGGTACCTCCATTTCCTTACAATGTGAGCATTAAGCTGGCTGGAAGTCCCCTTAGGGTTGAACACAAGCTTTGCAAAGTTTAAATAGGAAAAGCTCAGTAAATCTCAGTTAAGAAAACTAAAGCACCTTCTAACTGTTTCCATATAATAGGAGGAAGGGCAATTTTTGTATTCCTGCAGAGTTCCTTTTATTAAATTGCATAATTATCTTGAAAGTAAGTTGCTAACAGATGAATGCACACACCAAGAATTCCACAGCATACCTTCAAGAATGGCATATTTAAAAAACAGCAACCTTTTATTTTACATTTTCTGCAATGCCTACAAGTAATTTTGTTAACGTTTTAAAATTCATTTCATCGGTAGGGGGTTATGATCCCACAACATCAAATTAGCATAAGCACAACCCTGTTGCATATAGTTGAGGACAGAAACGCCTTGTTAGGAATTTGTGTCAGCAAGAAATAATTGTTTTGTCCTAGAGGGTAACAAATTCTCAAAGATGCACCCCAATTTAGCAGAAAAGTGAGGCTTCCTATGCCCCTTTTGCCTGAACTCTTAACTGTCAGATATTGATAGAGATGGTTTTAGGAAGTGCTACAAGCGGTTAGGATAGAAATATAATAGTTGTTTCTTTATAAAACAAATTGTGTTGCTATTGTGAATGCTGAAAGAATACAATTAAGTCCTGGTACATTGCATACCCCATGCAACTGGATATTACCTATAGGGATATGCTTTATTCTAAGCAATGCCTCAACTGTTTTTCTTCTTTTTTTTCCTTTTTTTTTTATGGATGATCTTTTCTTGCTATGAATATGGATGTGTCTGCATCATGTAACTGTGTTGAAAATATCTTTGTCACCATTTTCTGCCTCCAACAGACTTCTAGTAGGCAGTGAAAAAAGACATATATTTTAAAAAGTCTCAGATTCTTAGAATGAATAATATGTCTTTGAAAAGAATTAAGATCATCTTTTCTAGGCATGGAATCTGGTCTTGTAGGGAGCTGGAACAGCATTCCCAGGTTCTTACCTGAAGTCTGAAAGTTCCGTCATGGGAAGGATGTATCCACTAGAACAGCAAGGAGAAGTAATTTCTAGACATGGTCGAAAATATGTTACATATAATAAAAATACAGCTTTATAGAAACCTTTGTTTTAAGAGGAGATTTCAATCTGCAAAAAAGAATTTTAGAGATATTCCTCTAAAAATAAATCCAGTATTTTCACATCAGATGAGTATCAGTTTCAGCTTGTTTGCTTGGCTTTTGAATTTTACCAGTATCAGTTATATTAATATATTTGGTTATCTATATTATATTGAATATTTTTACACTACAAAGTGTTTGTCTTATTTAAACCATATCTGCCCATGATTGAAAATACAGAATTTCCTTTTTATGTGCAGAAAAATGTCAGTTCTTCATTTTGCTTTGAAATAAAAACTAATTCAAAGAGAGTAGAAGATGGAGAAAGAATTGGAAAGGATGCGTAGGACACATCTTTCACCTTTCTTACAGATGATAGACATCGGCAATTTGGAAATATGCTTTCATAAAGATAGCCTGAAAGGTGAGGATATCACTGTGAAAAATGGCATGATATGGAAAGGCAAAATATAAAAACTGATGTCTATATTTGCTTTTTCTCATTTTAGATATTTCAATTTAAACAAAGGATATAAATTGTTATTGATTTCCTACAAATTTAAAACAGAGACTAGCAAATACCTTTTAATTTTTCATACATCAAGCTTGTGAAAGCATTGACCACTGTATGTCATCTGAATAAAGGAACTTTGCCTTAAGTAGTGGGACTAGAAATAGATATGCAAAAATTATAATACAAAATTCATTTTTCAAATCACCAGTAAACAAGTAAGTTCAGAGGGTTTTTTTCTTTTGGAGTGGGGCTTTTTTTTTGCATTTCTTTATGTAATTTTGTCTGGGTGTTTGGGGCAGGGGGGGCAGGGAGTGGAAGTTGTGGTGGTTTGGTGGTTTTTTTTGTTGGTTGGTTGGTTTTGGGGTGTGGTTGATTTTTTGGGTTTGGGTTCGGGTTCGGGATTTCTTCCCTCAGACTTTAGGAATAATCTTCTGTGAAAGTCATACCACTCATAGTCTATTTTCTTGTGTCTTAATAATGATCAGTGTTGGAAAGCCTGCACAATAGTAAATGATCACATATCTATATTCTCACTTTTCCCAATACTCTCAAAATCTGTGTCAGCATCAAATGGAAGCAAGCACTGAGGAAATTCCATCATATATCCCTCATTCATACCTGTCCCATCGTAAGAAGTCCTATGTGCTCTAGTTAGGGTTATGGCAAGGAACTGCCTGTAGAGGGGTAGATGTCCTGACCTTCTCCCCAAACTTCTTTATTACTGTGGGGACTCTCTAGATGATGCCTACCAAAAGAGGCAGTTTAGTGGCCAATTTTAGTGGACAATGAGAGAAAAATAAAGATCAACTAAACTGAGAACACTTTGCACTATTCACCTGAAAAAAAAAAGAGGGGGAAAAGGTTTTAGGCCTGTCTTTCCTGCCTTGGCCCTTTTCCGTTGATTAGTAAACCACACTCAGTGATAATTTTTTGACTCTTAATTGTAGCCACAATTACATATATTTTCTAATCCTGTACATTTTCACCTGATATCTCCAAATAAAAATACCTATAGATTAATTCTAATAATCACAATTTACAATGGCCATTCATATCCTGTTTAAAGCTGTGTGTATAAAACTTATTTTTCCACAGTTTTATTGTTGCTCATCCAAATAGTAAATATGTTATAAAGACTGGCTTTCCATTTTGGGTTCTTCTGACTTGCATACAGAAAGGATAGGCTTCTTTGTAGTTTTTTAAATGCAAAAAATGTCTTGCCTTTTTTATGTTGCTTCCCTCCCAGAAACTGGTATAAAATAACAATTCAGTTAATCTTTCAGGCAGCTAAAACTCCTAGTGAATGATGTACTTGTCACTAAAATTTTCCTTTCTGAAAATTTTGGAAAATATTATTAATTTAATCATGAAGTAGGAAATAATCAAATTATGTGATGGAAATTATTGGCCCTTGCAACTTAAAGCAAAGGTGGCTGAAGGCAAATGGTGAGCCAAGGAAATGAACCAACAGCTTCAAAGCCCTAACACGCTTTCAAAACCAATTATTATTAATATTCTGAATAAAGTGATTACTTTTATTAAAAGGTAGCTAGCTAACGTTTTTTGTGAAGATAAGCTATGATTAAGTTATACAATATAAAATAAAAAGCTATTGGCTTTAGTCTATATTTTGTTAGAGATCTCCTGAATAGATTTTGGGAAAATCACCTTCTATACACATTAGTTTCTCTACTGGTTAAAGGACTTAGCATCCACTGGTATTACCTTAGATGCTTAATTCTTTCAAAATTTCCAAAAAGTTCTTAGATGCAAGAGAATAAAAACCTAAAATCTCATGCAAGTTTAAAGTTGACTTACAGCAATGAGAAAGAGGTAGTATTTTTTTGAGGTGAGTTAAATATTTGTGACTAGTTAAAAGTACAAAAAGCTATCTTAAATTAGAAATGCCAAATAGATATAAATGTTACCTGAAAATACAGAACTGACATTAAGAAACTTACGATATTTGTTCCCCAAATAAATTCAATTTCAATTAAAATTAGAGTATCCCTAGACGTATATCATCCTTGTGATATTTGAGTCCGAAGTTATCAAAAAATTTTGCAATTTGTCATGTTCCAGAATAATCTCATGCTACAGACAAATTAACAGAAATGAAATGAAGCTAGATGCCTGTTTTGATTTCAGTTGTGACATTACAGGAGTAACGGCTACAGCAATATTTAGAGCACCTTAGGGAACCCTGATAATGATACACATTTTAAATATGCAACATTTTTTCCAAAGCACCTGGATGCACAATCTGATTTATGTTGGTATATATTTATGGCAAATCGTTCCTTTAGATAAATGAGATTTTTTGATTGCTAAGCCTTAATTAAAAAGCATGATGAATGCATTATAAAAGTTCATAAAAGTAGGTCTAAATATGTTATTTGAAATCTCAGCTTCAGAGCAGTTTTTGGACCTCCAGTATACCACCTGGGCTCCTGTGAGTATCATTAGGGACTGGACATAGCATCTTTATACTCAGAGATGCAATGAACTTAAATAAATCCTAACTTACTTCAACATTTGAATCAGACTAAAAATCATCTATGTCTAATAAAAATCTTCTTGTTATTAGTAGTCATGTGATATGTTGCTTTTTAATGTGTTAATTGACCTGGAATTTGGGGAAAACTCTACTTGGCAAATGAACTTTTAGTACATGTCAACTCACTTGTTTGTAAAGATTTTAGTCATTGAGCTACAGTAGCATTATGATTGCTTCTAAAAGTCAGACTCTTTTAGCATATGTTAATGATAAATTGATTGTGTGCATTTATGCAAAACAGACTTCTCAGTCCTTGAATGGTTTGAGAATTCTTCCTAAAATAAAGAAAGTTCTCATTAGTCCTGCAGGTGAGATTTGGGTGAATGCTCGGTTCCACTAACAGGAAGAAAGATGAGAGAAACTAATCTGCTGAAAAAGTCATGTGTGGTGTAGCAAAGAGAAGACAAAAAAAGTGTCTTGTGCAGTGGGATGTAAGATGATTTATTTATACATCTTCAAATATAAATATTGCGAATGATGGGTTTGCAATCTTTTTTGCATATATGGCTTAGAGGTAATAACATTCTAAGACAGAAATAACTGTTATATCCATTTTACAATTTAAATTATCAAAAAATTTAAAAAGGTATTGTAAAACTTAAAAACCTTGTATCATTTTCCAGTTTTGAAAAGAGTTAAATAAAAATGGAAAGATCATGGTAAATAACTTGAGAGTATTTTTAATGGAAATAATTTAAATAGTATCTCTAAACTAGCCACAGTTAATAGAGAACACCCATGACAAATAATTCCTTTATAGTGATCAATATGCTATATATATATAAATCTATGTTGTCGTTTGTTTTGAGAGTACCAGAAAAATGCTAGAAGCCTTCAGTTTTTATAAACTTGTCACGAGTATAAAACAGTAATTCCCATACTTTTGCAATAATTGGGAGTACCACTATTATTCTTCACACAGAAAAGCCTGCTAATTAAGGAATAATCTGGAAGAAGAACGCTTGCTGTTGAACGTGATGCTAAGAAACTTATTTCAGAACAGTAGCATGCCATGTTCTGGATCAAAGTTTCAAGTACAGTTTTGCATTTTAATGTTTATGTATGTATTCCTCTAAGCTAACAAGTAAACATTCAAAATCAATTGCTTTCTTTATCTTCTAGCAAATCTATGACGGTCTTAGAACTATTTCTTGCTAAAACGTGCCTTGCTGTTCATAGTCTGCTGTCATTTCAGTAAACTATGCTGATGCCATGACACTTACTATTTACTTTTCTTAATCATACTAAATTAAAAAATAAAATGCATACATTTAAATGATGCAGCTTTGAAAATGTTTCATGTTTCAATAGAATGATAAAGTATGTAAATATCATCAGAATAATCATCATCAACATAATGGTTTACAGTGGGTCATAGAATGATAGAGTGGTTTAAATTGGCAGGAACCTTAAAAGCCATCTAGTCCAAACCTTTCCCATGAACAAGGTTGCTCAAAACTCCATCCAATATGGTGTTGAATATTTCCAGGGATGGGGCATCCACAGCTTCTCCAGGTAACCTGTTCCAGTGCTTCACCACCTTCACAGCCAAGAATTTCTTCCATATATCTGATCTAAATCTACTCTCTTTCAGTTTAAAACTGCTGTTCTTTGACCTGTCACTTCAGGCCCTTTAAAAAGCTTTTCTCCATCTTTCTTATAAACCCCCTTTATGCACTGGAAGGCTTCAGTAAGCTCTGCCTTCTCTTCTCCAGGCTGAACAGCCCCAGCTGTCTCAGCCTTTCTTCATAAGAGAGATGTTTCAGCCCTTTGGTTGTCTTTGAGGCTTGGCTCTGGACTCACTCCAACAGAACTAAGTCTTTCCTGTGCTAAGAACCCCAGAACTGGATGCAGTACTGAAGGTGAAGTGTCACAAGAGCAGGCAAAGGGGCCGAATCACCTCCCCTGACCTGCTACCCTTTTGATGCAGCCCAGGACACGGTTTCTGGGCAGCATCCCTATGTTCTTCTCAGTATACGTGTCCCTGGTTCCACTGCCTATACATTTCCTTCTTGCACTTTATTTTGGCCAGGAAGTCCTTACTTACACATGCTGGTCTCAGAAAAAGTGCTCTTAGAAGCAAGTCATTAAAGAACTGCCAACTCTGTTCTGATCCTTTAACCCTGAGTTTCCCAGGGAGACTCATCCACTAATTCCTCAAGTAACTGAAAGTTCACTGCTAAAATTCAGGGTCTTGACTTCACTCATTGCCTGGCCTATATCCCTTGAGATCACAAATTCCACTAGGTCATGAGAGCTGCAGCCCAGGCAAGCAATCCTGACCCCTCTAATTATTTCATCTGTGTTGATAAGCAACAGGTCCAGTAATGCTTCTCCTCTGGTCAGCCTTTATGTCTCTCAGATTAAGTCATCATCCCAGACAGAGTCCAGGAGACTCCAAGACTACTTACAGATTTCTCTGCTTTTCCAGAAGGGGTTAGGGGGAATGAAGTCTCCCAGCAGTATCAGAGATAGCAAGCATGGTGGTTCCAACTCCTTCTCTTTGTAATTCATGCTACATGTACTGGTACAGGCTCCAGCTGGTCTATCAGCTGTGTCATAGTTTTAGAGGAACAAGTCGTAATTCCTTTGAGACATTTCATGGTTGTTTCTCTGTTGGTTCCCAATAGGTCAGCAACTCCTGGATTTTCTGTTACTCAAAATTCCATCTCTTTCCCCATTAAATCTATGTTAAAGTTCTCCTTATAAGTCTGCCCAATTTGGCTTAAAAGATGTCTTGCTCCACTTTGTCCTGTGAATTCCATCAGCTCCCAACAAATCCGGTTTCTCAAAGGTCAATCCGTAATCACAGAAGTCAAAATCACTGAGTATGGCATCAGCTATGCAGCCAAGCATTCACCAGTTTAATTTTTCTCCTCCTTCCTGACCCCTCTTCCTCTGATTGTGAAGATAGAGAATACCTGTGCTCCAGCTGTAAGGAGCTGAGTTATCACTCAGCCTGGGACAGTGCATAAATCTGCTGCTCAAAATTCTCAAATATTTTGTTTCCTGTTGAGCTCCTCTTGTTGGTTCATATAAGTAACCCTTGATGGCTTTAATGTATTCATTGTATTCTAATGAAATGTTCTTTGTAGAATACAATGTAGCCTTCCCTCATTACTGAGAATTAGGAAAAGGCCTTTTGTAAGTGAACTCCTAATAACTATTGTTTATTAAAAAACTTTCATGAAGAATACTCACTTATTACACAGATTCAAAAGAGGTTCATGAAACCTGTAAAAAGACTCCTGCTGACTACTGCAAGCCTGGAAAATGAGTTGCAATATTTTTTATTGATCTAGCAAGTCGGTCCTGGGAGTTAGTCCTGTGCAATATCACACTTCTTCTTTTAGTACTCTCCCAGCACTTAAATTCATCTTGTGCTTTCTGGAAAGGAATTGGCCTTGATGGTTTTAGAACTGAACATGTCTATAAGATGCTGGAACAAAGAAGAAGCTCCAGGCTGAGACCCTGGAGAGCTGATTTACCCATCACTTTCAACTAGTTAATAGAAAGCTGTTGACAAAAAAAAAAAATATTTCAGTGAAGAAAAAATCGCAAAACTGTCTATGAGATAAGTTTTCTATTTTTTGGCAAGATATATTACCTCCTCTCCTGGCTGATAACATACATTTTTTACCAGGCTAGACACTCATGAGTTTTTTTGTGCATAAGTTGAATTTTAATAGCTCCCACAGGGAGACATTGCGGAAATTGTCACACCGTGTTTGATCATTATCTCCATCTAGGTTTGACACTGTGAGAGGAAGGAGACATACCTGCTGCTCTAAAGAAAGATAAGACCTTCCCATTCTATTCCACATGATCATGTGTCATTATTATCAGACCTGTTTGCATAGGAGCTATTCTCTCTGGCAACAAGGATAATTTACACTTTGAAGTGTAAGGTCAGATTCTGTTTTATTTGGAGTATATTTTGCTAAGACAGAAGCTAATAGTCATAAAACTGCTTGTTCTGTTAAAAAAATCAAGTCCTTCTTTTTCCTTTAATGTCCACTTATGGTTGTGAATCTTAGAATTTAACAGCAGACTGCATAGGGGAATACATACATATCTAGGTCAACAAAGAGAAGTAATTTTTTATTAATGAAAACAAAAGAAAAAAGAGCAGTTTACTTTGCTTTATTCTTCTTTCAAGTTCTCTAGCTTTAAATTGCAGGAAAAGAGTGTTCCTTTTTGTTTTTCTTTAATACAAGAGATTTATACTATCTCATAAAATTTGTACTGCATGGCATAGCAGCCATAACAGAACTGAGAGTGCCAGGAAGGTCATAGAACAAGACTTTAAATTTTTTTTTCCAGTTAGGCAGAATCAAAATAATTAGACTTTAAAAGATGGAGGAACATATTGTAAAGAGCAAGATATTCCTACTCATGCTTCAGATGCAGCTGGAAACAGAGGCATATTTTACAGATTTCACAAAATATTCTGAGTTGGAAGGGACCCACAAGGATCACTGAGTCCAAATCTTAAGTGAATGTCCCATACAGTTCTGATTTTAAAAAAATTTTTAAAAAACCCACCAAAAAAACCCCCCAAAAACCCCAAAAAGGTTAAAAGAGCAGGAAGATAACAATCTCTTCAGTTTAATTAAAACTCTTAGAGGTAAGATCTAAGTTGATTTCAGAAGTCTAGAAGGATGAAATCTTTTAATTTTTAGTCCTCAAATAAAGTGACTTAACTTATTTAGGTATCATTATTAATTGTAACTGTGAAAATTCAAAAATGTACGTAATTTAGACACCAAAACTGGGGGGAAAAAAAAAGATATCTCTCTACAGAATTCTGTATAGTGGTAAAAGATCTCTAAGACCATCTGTCCTATAGAACTGTCAAAAAGGAAGAGCAAATTCTATGCAAAGCATAAGCAAAGAGTGACTTTATCAAGGAGTTTGTTCTAAACAACGTGAAACATTGTGCCCCAGTTGCCTTAATTACTCTGCTGCATCTGAACACTAACTTCCCTGCGTGCTGCAGGGCTCCCGTGGAGTTCTGCTGTAACTCCTTTCCTCAGAAGTTTAGCAGCTCTAAAGGATCCTGGCATTATCTCCACTGTGCGGCGGATAGGTGCCCTGGCTCCCGTGGCAGGTTGGGCAGCCGGTGTTAGAGCCTGGCTGGCACCTGCACCTGGAGCCCTGCTGAAGGGAGCCTGCCTGCCCTGCACTACCAAGGGTTGCTCGACACCCTTGTCACACCAGTCAGGTGAAAGATTAAACATGGGCGCTTTTCTATAGCGTGCTGCAACACTCTGGAGGTGGAATTTCCTCTCAGGAGACATTTTATATGTGTGGAGCCTGATGTGTTGTGGAGAGCTGGCATTCTTGCTTGTCTAAATCCCTTTTTCTCTCTCACATTCACGTGTTGCATTTATGAAGAATTCAGTAAATAAATAAGTGAGCAAGGAGGATACATATCATGTGGGTAGGACGGAGAAACCACTCTGTAGACAATTGAAGCATCACTGAGCTTTGAAAGTACACTTATTTGCCTGCTAGGTAGGTAAGATACACATCTGAGAGAACTCAAGAACAAAGAAATTCTTGTTTCTTCAGATTCTGTTAACATGCTTTAGAATTTCAAAACAATATTTTTTGTCGTTGTTTTTTGATTTTTTAACAAGGTTTGGCTAACTCGTTTCAGAGTTTTACCAAAGAGTGAGATAATTGTTCCCCTGGGATTAGAGGAATTTAAGAACTGCGTAGCAGCAGCCACCTAATGGCTTAAGGTCAAGCTGTCTTCAACCACCTCTATAACCAATTATTTTGACGGTGTTTCTGTTGAGTGCCAAAAATTGAATATCCAGCATGAGGCATAAGTGAGATTTCAGAGAAGTGAAATTCTGCACCAGACTCTAGGCAGACTGCCCTCCAGGCTCTAGGGAGCTGTCAAAGGGCTTGGCATTTTTCTCTCATTCTGCACACATCATCAGAAATGGAAGGAAAAAAAACCAAAAAACTGACAGACTTTACTTCTTTGGCAAAGTCCTAACTGTCTGTGAACACTTTTTTTTTAATCTGAAAAACAGATGATTACAAAATATTAAATAGTCAGAGAGCATGATTGTTTTTCACTCTTCATATGTCTTTTGAGAGTGTTTTCTCTATTAATTGTCACATGAAATTTCATGTAAATGCTAATTACCTGCAAAGAAAAAAATAAAATTGGCCACTGAAAAGTGTAGTAAACTGAAAGGATCACCTATTTTGTATGTTAGTAAACAAAGCAACAGTTCTCTGTGCCGTAAGTTTTATGTCTGATGAGCCATCACTTAGGAGGTTCAAGAATCTGACAGGTTAAGCTGATACAAGTGGCATTAAAAGAATTAGAATATACAACAGTTTGTAGCACTTGAGTTTCCTGAAAAATGGTGTTGTAACAAGAATCGGTCAGTTCATCTCCTTTTCTGTCAAGTGTTCACCTTCAGTGAAAGCTTTGCATGCATTTTAATTTGTCTTAAATTTATGCATAACTAGATTAGCAGTTTCTAGCAATCATTTGTTTTGCTTTTCTGCTTTCAGCCATCTCTTCTTTTTATACCACCTGCTGTATTTGCCTTCTGTTCAGAGTATGCTTTTGACAATTGCTAATAATGCAGATTAAATTTACTTACTATGACAGGCAAAACACTGTGTAAAACCAAAACAATAGGATCCCATATCCTTTCTATCAGTTTAAGTAGTAGCTTAAAAGGCCAAAACAAATTTTAAGAGCATTAATTAATTAACAAAGCAAGTGTCTTATAGGACTTAAATATTGACACTGTGGAAAGCTGGCTATGGTGATATAATATTGCAAGGTTTTAAGAAGCATATAAAATATATCTACAGGTCAATTTTGATTTTTTGGAGTTCATTAGCATTGGCTACTAATAAATATAGAAATATTTTTATGGAATGAATATTAGCTTAATAGGCTCTTTAGGCTCTTTTTTACTATTTCTCATCTCTAAAATATCTGTCATTACGTCTCATTCATGATTTTTTTAAAAAGCCAGAAGAAAACTATTTACAGCCTTTTGGATATGGTAGTGAAGCCCAGACAGAAGCTGTGTTTATTATGCATCTAGGACGTGTGGTTAGATGATGACAGAAGCAGTGAGTGTATTAAGTGACTGCCCTTTGCACCAATGGATCACTGACCTACAGTATCCTCCACGTCACAGCCTGCCAAAACTCCTACGTGAATTGTAGCAATCTATGCTTTCTCCGAGTATTTAGCTTGGAAGATGCATGAATTACAGTGATCATACTGAAAAAACCTATAGGGCCTCATGCTGCATTATAACAGGATTGTTCCATAATTGGCATGGTTAATGGAAAAAGATTGGGTTGTTGTTTTTTTTTTTTGTTTAAATCTAGGTCAAGATAGAATAAGCATGTTAGACATAATTTAGCTCCCAGATGCAAATATAAGGACCCTTTTAAATGGAAATAGGAATCATTTAGAACTTTAGAGAAGAAAAGATGACCTTCAAATAGATGAATTTCTGTAGAGACATAAATGGTGTCTTATAGTATATATATTTAATAGTGATTCATAGGTAGTCAACAATGTAGAATTCCAAATTAGCTGGAAATTCACTGACTGATGTATTTTTTAAAAAGAAAAAGAAAAAAGGTTATGTGACTATAAAATTGAAGCTGTTTAAAGATGTTATTTTTCTTTCCAGCTGGGGCCTCTTCCAAAGACTTTCATTAGACCTACAGATTGCAATGCATAATGTTCTGCTGTAACAAGGGGAAGAGGATTTTTTTCACGGTGTCTACATTAGACACCTAATTTGGGAGCCTCAGTTAATTGCCTAGGCTCATTATATATCCAAAGAATAAAAGTAAGCATCTCCAAAGGGCACCTCAGAGCATCTCAATTAGGAGGCATCTACCTCCATTTATTATGCAGAGAACCGAGACTTTAGTTTTATGGATCACTTTTCTTAACCTGTGCAGGGACTCTGAATCTTACATTGAATAACCAGAGTTTTTAAGGAGGCAGGTTCCCAGGAAACTGGCTATTTGTCACCTGCTGCAAAGATCCAGGTTTCTCTCCAGCTGTCATGAACGAAGACCTCAGTCAACACCAGGTAGCTCATTTAATGCATGTTGGTGAAGGAACAATAAAATCATCCAGATTTGGATAGTAACAAGATGAGTGTTTGCTGTTTTTAACTGAGGACAATAGTGCAAATGCATGGAGGCACAGTCAGTAGAGAACACAGAATGCTAGTAGGGGAAAGGAAGCTGCGATAAGAGGGACTACAGCAGAGTCTAGGGTAAAGCTAGCAAAGCAGCAGTAATGACTGAGTATTTTGGTTACTGTCATGGAGCTTTCAGAGTTTGTGAAGGAGGAGTACGAGGAGCATCTGCTGCAGTAGGCTACAGTAAGTGAGTAGGTTTGGGATCTCAGAAGCTGGCATGCAACAGACAAAAAAAGAAATGCTGGGAAAGAACATTCACGACCGAGCTCTGCAATAACAGCCTCCACCAGTCATTAAAACAACTGGTATTATGCAGTAATGAGCGTTACAAAGTTACAAAATTCTGACTTAAAAGAAACGGCAAAATGATCATGGATGCAACTGGACCAATGTAGTAATACAGTAAAACTGAGTAACTGTGTTCTGGTACGCAATTCTAGATTAGAAACTCATAACCTTGTAAGTTACTGTGAGTGTCTGAAGTAGCTACATGTATACATTCTGGATCATTTACAATAAGAAGATAGGAAACCATCAGAAATAAATTAATACATAAGAGACAATATTTCAGGGAATACTGGACCTCATATGAAAAAAAAAATAAAAAGATACATCCAGAATGTTAAAGGAAGTGCTGAATCTGACATATTTAGTGATGGCATATCTAAAAAATGTCAGAAATGCTTTCTGATAACATAGGTGGGAGTGACAGAGATGCAGAACAGAAATTGGGAGATAAAAGCACAAAGGAGAAAAACAAATGTACCTCTTGAAGCAAGCAGATCTGTGAATCTAGGCCTAAGCAATCAAGAAAACATAGAATTACTGTATATTTAGATAATTAAAAACTCATTTGTACTTGATTGCTGGTGACGAAACTTTCTATCACAGTACCTTGGTTTATATGGACAGGTCATCCTAGTGCATAGCATTTTGGTATGGCACCAATACAGGTAAAAGGTTACAAGGAAACTGAGAGTCTCTCATGTCAAATGAAGTGGTATAAACACATATGCAACCCACATCAGAACGTATTCTCATAATTAGTATTCTAGATGCATTCAAAAGGATTTCTGCCTTCTCAAATCATAAGGTGGTTAACTATTGAGAGGTGATACTAAAGCAGAACAGTGCCTTAAAACTCGACTGTCTACACTGAGAATCACAACAGATATTGGGTACAGGACAAAACTGGGAGTCCAAAACTTCTGAATTTAGCACTTGAGATATTCTTCAAGTTCATATACATCATGAAGATATATATTAATGAGAAATTAATCTGTTATGTCAAAGTGCATTACCTCCACTGTCACAGTTTTGTTCACTTGTAAAACTACGCTAGTCCCTTTATCTAGCTTTGGTTGCAGCTACAGGTTATAGAGCTTTCCTAAAATTTACTGCTTCATTACAAACCCTTTCTGGGTCTGTAATTTTATATCTAACTTACTTACTGAGCCGTACATTTCAGAGACTCTCATTTTCTCCTAACTAGTCTCAGTATTGACAACAGTTTTTGTGATAATGATTTGGTACTCTGTGACAGTTCCAAAGAATTCTGTTTAACATGCAATAGATGAGGACCTGTGCTCCATGAGGTCATGTTTGTCACCCAAAGTCTTCAAGCCTTTAAAAAATTTGCAGTTGAAAGAAGTATTACAAAACTCATTGTTTTAATTTAAAACTGATTCATGGCCAGGGAATTAAATACAGTCTTTAAAAAGCCAAGGCATCAGTTTGGACTTCTGGATCTCCGAAGTCAGAGAAAAAAGATGACAATTAGACAAAAAATAGACAACATAGAGATGCTAGTAGAGAATTATAATTATTAATATTTTTGAAAGGAAGTGCAAACATGAAAGAAATCAAGAAGAAATGTGCAACACAGGTAGCTTTTATGTTTTATTTGCTATGAGAAACAGCTTCCAGAAAGAACTTGGAAAGATTCAGGCACAATAATAGTATGCTATTAATAAAAAATACAACAGCAAGATGAAGGAAAAATCAAGGGACAAAGAAAGGTACATGAAAAAAGAAGAAACAAAGAAGACAGAGAATGAAGCAAAGAAAAATAATTCATTATGAAATTTTATTCCTATCCTTTTATTTTCCCCCATCCATCTTCCTCTGTTCTTTCTTTGTGATATTTTGAGATATGAAGATTGAGTTCCTCCTTCTGAACATTGAATAGCATGCTGTGATTGACATGTCATCTGACAAATGTTTTGCAAAAATTGAGCTATATATCATGTATAAATTGTTCTGCCGTTGGCTTCATAAAATTGCTATGTTGCAGTTAAAAATACAGAAGCTACTAGCAATGGTAATATCAGTCCATAGATAAGAACTGAAATATTTTATTTCAGACTTGTTGGTTCATCTTTCATAATTCTATGAACAAATACTTTGCAGTTGGGTTGTAATAGACTCTGGAGTCATTTTTATTTTCCTTAATATCTTTCTTAGTCCCAGGGAAACATATTAGATAACATCAATTCCAAACAGAACCAGTTTTATCTCCAGTATTAACTGCACTGAGTTTACACTAGTGTTCCATTGTTGGAAAAACAACCAACAGATAATGGAAATAAAAACCAAGAAGGCAAAGCCCCCATTTAAGAGCACTGAAGCTAAAAGTTTTGCTTTTAAAAACTCATATCAGATTCATTATCTTCAAGAAACCAACCTTCTTATATACTTCTGCTTTATTGTTAGGTAAGTCATGGATTCATAGAATCATAGAATCGTTTAGGTTGGAAAAGACCCCTGAGATCATTGAGTCCAATTGAGTCCATCCGTTAACACAGCACTGCCAAGTCCACCACTAAAGATGTGGCACTTGTGTTTCCAAGTGCCACAATCTACACATCTTTTAAATACCTCCAGGGATGGTGATTCAACCATTGCACCTGTTCCAGTGCTTGACAACACTTTCATGGAAGAAATATTTTTTTAATATCCAAACTAAATCTCCCATTTTTCTTTTCATCACATTATGCCTGGCAAAAGAGACAAGAAAAGCCTATTTTGCATTATCTTGACCATCTCATGATCACTAACGCAGAAATTCACATTTTTATTTACCAGAGTCTCGATTTCCCTGTACTAGTTTAGCATCACATATATTCACTAGCCACTTTCAAATAGATAAAGAAAGGAAATATGAAGGTCGAACTACAATTTATCCAGAATTTCTCCCTAAATAAAAGACTATGAAGATCTATGACATCTTTCAATTTTAATGGATGTATATATTGTAAAAGGATGCTCTAAAGCTGCTCAGAGGTCCTGTGGCCTCTGAAATGTTTGGAAAAAAATAACGTTAGCTTAAAATAGGAAACATCGGTGACACTGGCACAATGAGTTTGACATCACATGAAGCTGTAGCCTAAAAATCTAATCTTTTCTAACAGAGATTTTTTTTTTTTTTTCTCTAGTATCTCAATATTTTTTGCCTGTTGAAATCATGCCTTTTAGAAAGCATGTGTGATAATCCAAGGAAGATCTCTTACTTATGCTGGTGTATGAAACTTGGGGTTTAAAAGGCAAAAATAAAATCTGGAATATAGACCAAATATTAGTTAGCTTACATAACTCACTTTGTACTCAAGCTAGGGTGCTTATTTTGCTTTCTTCTCTAGATAAAAATACTATATATTCATTTCTGACAACCAAATTTTAAACATCTTAAAAAATTATATTGTTTGAAGAAAAGAGTTTTACTAATCTTTATTTTTTCCCTTTCTTTGTTTTTCTAGTACAGAATTCCTAATCTGAAAATGCCCAACAGTGAACAAAGATAGAACTCATAGAAGTATAACTGCCCGAATGCCATCAGGATACACAGAAGCAAAAGACATTATAGTTGTATGTATACAAGCATCAGATGTCTTCCATCTTACCCTCCATTAAATGGAATTGTGTAGCACATTAACATTTTTAGCATCAAACAAATCTTTAAACTGCAGTAACATGGTTGCAAATATTATGTGAATATAGACAGACTCTAGCAATAATTTTAAAGTATTCTGTTTCCCATTATACTTGAGATTTTCTTTAATAACTTTCTAAGAGGTATTTAATTTTTATTAGTTGTGGTTTGGGAGTTTTGACTGAATTTGGATGCATTCTTTAAACGTGTTTCTCTTTAACTAAGTGTCCATACAACAGTTTATAATTCTTGTAATATTATCAGCCTGATACCAAGATTAATCTTTGAAAGAACCTAAATTTCCCTGCAAATTGCCACCTAAAGTCATAAAATCATAGAATATGCTAAATTGGAAGGGACCCATCAGGATCATCACGTCCAAATTCTGGCCCTGCTCAGGACCGCCCAAGAATCACAACGTGTGCCTGAGAGTGTTGTCCAAACACTTCTGGAACTCTGTCAGGCTTAGTGCTCTGAAGTCAGATGTGAACTTTGCAACCAGTTGCATTTTCTGTAAGTTTGAGCCTTAACTTTACATATGAACCCTACTACACTTCAGGTTATTCGTAATATGCATTCAGATTTGCTAGTCCCATCGTTTCTTCTCTGGTGTACTCTTGGAAAAGAACAGGTGATCATATTAAAGTGCAGCAATCTAACTCTTGCAGTCTGAGTGCCCCATTGTGGGTAACAATAACAGTTTGGAAGGGGGTTCTTTTTGCTCTTCAGAATCCTTTTGATTAGGGTGAAATTGCTAGTGCATAATTTAGTTCTGGTGAATGGTGAAGAGAGAATCTTTTGAAAATGAGGGAAGGAGAAAAACACTGATTTTCACAGAAGTGCATTGAGGATTTAACATACATACCTAGATTCTGATTCTGAAGTACATTGATTGTTTTCTTCTTTTATTGAGCATACTCATCTTCTAGTAAAATTCAGCTGAGTCTGCAGATTGTAGCAGATAAACGTGATTTTTAACAGGTTTTCCTTTAAGAAAATCTGGCAAATATAAATAGTATAGGGTCATAAGCAAAGTAATGATTCTTTTGATTCCACGGCTGTCTAAAATGAATAATGCTGAAAAATATTTACATACAGATTTCCAAGACTAAATAAAAATGTGATTTATTATGATCTTACCAATTCTTTCTGTTGTTCTCAAAAAGAAAAAAAAGAGTTCAAATGAAGCATAGGACCTAAAAGTTTCAAGTATTAAATTTTATGCAAAGAGTTAAGTTCCTGTAAAAATTTGTGGTCTATTTTGGAGACCCTCTCTGTGACAGAGACATCATACAATACCATTGCAAAACTCTGCGCTCCATATTTCTAGAAATTTTCTCAAAGTAGGGCAGTTGAGTAATTTACAGAGGAAAGAGACAGTGAAAATGGATGTCATTTTCTTCTACAGCTCTCTGAGAGATGTCTCTGAAATTGTGGCTCAGCATAAACACAGAAAGGGGACATAAAGACCTGCACCTTAAAATTTTAATAAATGTGTGATTCATTTGATTACTGATGATGGATTGACCTTGGTTTCCTGTTCTAATTTGTATGACACCACTCCAGAGTTATAAAGGGGAACAGCCTTTTGTTCCAGGGATCAAAATTCACTCACTCTACTGCTGCTTTTAAAGAGCAGTTGAAGCTGTCAGCTGCAATTGGCAAAGGAGAAAACAAATAACGAGTCCTTGAATTGTGTATGATTCACTGCTGTGGGAGACTTGAAATGCTACAGAGTATACATCCCAGTAGTACAGCCTTAAACAGGGCTTCACAATGCTGTCTGTGTTCCTAAACATCAGTTTCTACAGGACAGTTTTGAAGGGTTACGATGCAAAATGACTTTTTCTTTACAAAGAGTGGCTTTGCGAACATCTCGTTGCATTAATCAGGTATGAGACAACAATCATGGAGTCAGAGAATGGCTTGGGTTGGAAGGAGCCTTAAAGACCACTTAGATCCAATCCCTCTGCCATGGGCAGGGACACCTTCCACTGGACCCCATTGCTCGGTGAACTACGTCACGATGACGTGATGGGATGTGTGATCAGAGGGCAAATGAGATGATGTATTTACAATTTCCACATCAGGTGATGCTGAACCTTGGAGAGTACATCAGCATTCCCACAAAGTCTAAGTCTAAATCCCAGGGACTGAGATTCACGTTACGGTGCGTACTCCTATGTACAATGTTGGCTCATGAGGCCCTTGACTCCTGTATGCCACACTTCAGTTTCCATTCAGAAATATGGGAAATAAGCACAACAACTGCAATCTTACATAAACATGAAGGCCACCTAAAAAAACCATTTTAATTGAAGAAGAATAATAAGAGAACCCTTGGAAGAAGTAGTCTTATTTAAAAGCTTTCATGTGAAGGTGGCAGGCATCCTTTCAAGTAAAATTAATGTCTTTCTTAAATATAATTTTGATTGCACTGTAGCAAAATAATCTGCTGATTGAAAAAAATGAAAAAATTGAAATAATGAAAAAAAAAAGCAGCTCATCTATCGTTATTTGTATAGCTAGAACAAGCTGCAATCTTTGTGATTTGCAGTACAAAAACTTTTCTGAGAATTGTCCTATTTGTCTTTTTGAAAAGAGCAAAACTATTAGACTAGAAGATTTAGAGCAGAGGTCTTAAAAATGCATCTAAAACCTTATGTAGCAAAAAAGTTAAGAACATCTTTTAAAGTTATTAAAAACTTCATTTGAATAGCTAGAAGCTTCTTTCCAAGCTTGTTAAAAGACATTCAGAATTTGTGCCTTTGTTCCCACCAAGCCTTGAAGGCTTAGAATTTAATTTAAAATACTAAAGTTTTATTTTCTCAAGCTTAGAGGCTCCTTAAAGCCTAAGTAATTCATAGGACAATCAAATTCCCTTGTATATGACGTGACATAATTACTTTTAAGAAAATTTAAAATGATGCCATGAACTGTACTAAGTCTTCTGGCCTTCATCAACCCTTGTAGTAATTATCTGTCCCAGAAAAAGGCTTTTGGAGACACGAATAGGTTATAAATCACTAAAAGCATTCTTGTCATACTTTTTAATTAGCTGATTTGCAGCACTTATTAAAAGATAACTTTTCTTTTTGGCTCCCATCTGTCTGAAATAAGTTTGATTAGACAAAGACTTCTTGACACCTAAGAAGAGTTGTTTTCAATCACTTTTATGTAAAAAAATTGCTCTTTGATATCACAGTTTAATACATAGTCTCAGTTGTGCCANCAAACCTCAAAAGCCCCAAACCAAGAGTTCAGGGCTTCACTACAGGTTTTATACACAATCTGTTTAGGTTCTGGATTGCATCATCGGTTCAAGAGTTTGAAACATCCTTTGTTAACATGCCAGCGTGTATAAACTTGAGTTTATCAAAAATCTTCCTACTTAATACTGACATTATCAGCTAACATTAACTTTCCTGTTAAAAAGGTGTTTATGTGAAATCCAGAGTAAATGTGACACTAATAAAATCTGCACTGTAATATACTGAATCTTTTAAGTCTGTTGTTTGTAAAGCAAAACTATCATTAGGATACAGCAAGGAAATGTGCTTCATGCTGAAGATCTTTTATGATGATACATCAAAGAAACTGCCTGATAAATCTGATTCTTAGAGGTTAGCTGTGGAAATCTTGCTGAAGTCTTGCATTATTTGGTATACCTTGACTAGACAACGATGTGATATGAAATTTAAAACTACTCAGTAGGTGATGTAATTGGGTCTTTTTTGTTTATCAAATAAAAAATTAATTTATAGTTGGAAATAGTTTCTCATAACTTTTCATTATCATTAATTTAACCAGCTCATCTTTATATAGGAAGAATGTTTCAAGAGGCAATATTTTCCTAAATTCTGTTGGTTCGATATTGAAGGTACTCCCCGGACTGGGTTAAGAAAGCCTTCTGAATATATTACCGGAGGCAAGGACATCTGAGATTAAGTATACCACAAATAAAGAGGTTTTGTTTTGAAGTTTGGACCAGTATTATATTATATATTTCATATTAATAGTAAATCCATGCTAATGTAGCAGTCATTAGGGAGAGCTTAAGAAACAATAGCAGTAGGAAATGTAAAGCAAATGTAAAGACTTTTTTTTTTTTGACAGTTTTAATATCATTTCTTTGGCACTCCATTTTCCTGATATTTTGTAAGAAGAAAATAGAGGATGCTTAGGAAAATGAGAATGTTTTTTCTTATCTTCCTGTGACTGCTTACAATAGCTGTAGTAATCCCAGATATGTGTTCAGAAACACAAAGACCAATTATAGACTCAAAACTAATGGTATGAATTATGTTCTTCTCTCCAGGAAAGAAACAGTGCCTTCCTGTTCCTCTTCAAAGATTGGTGGCTCAGCTGAGGTAATGTAGGTTTGTATTATGATATAAGAATCTCTTTCTTAATTACACTGTTTTACTGTTTCTGTATAAATTTCATTGGTGTAGTAGCTCACATACATCTATCAAACACGGAATTTATGTCACTAATATGCTTGGGATGTGATAGGAAACAACTGCAAACTCACAAAGGGATTCACCTTTAGTTCTCTCAAAAAAAAAGTACATGCTGGTGCATACATTTTAATTCTCGGCATATTTTAGAATAGAAATTGGAATTTAACTGAATGATTGCATTCCTATGTTCAAATTTATGTATCTTTCTCCATATCATCTTCTTGGCCCAGAATTCTGTAAACACATGTCCACCAAGCGGCAAAGTTTCAACAGGAAAAGCAGCAGTGCCATCCTCCTGACCTATTTTGCCAGCCATATATTAATACAAATAAATTACTTGTATTCTCATGTAAAGGAAAAAATCAGTCAAGCATTCTCTGGAGGGTTACCAAGCTGTGGAAAAAGATGTCTCTTGGAAATCCAGAATTAATAGTCAAAGCTCTGGAGAAGCTGAGATACCAGGGGAAGTTTTTGCATGTCTACCTGAGGCCATCAATAGCCTTCTCACTCTGTTAAAATACAAGCTGATGCTGGTGTTATGTGATGAGCTCAGGCATCCAGCGCTGGGGTGCAGATTCTGCTCTGAGAAGAGGCTCTTCAGGAGCACCACCAGCATGCCCAGCTTCTGTCTGATGATGTGAGGTGTGCTGTACATTCTCTGCATTCTGTCATCTTTCCCTGTTTCACAGTTATACCAGATTTTCAGAGTAGCCAGAAATGTAGGACTGTTCAAGCATTGCCTTGATGAGGATTATACAGAGCATGTATTCTCCAATTTAGATAGGATGGAGTTGGGTGTGAATTTCAGCAAATTTTCTGTGGCCTTAATCGCTAAGTTTGTTTTATTATTAGAAATTAGGAAAGAAAGGAAGAAAGAGGGATAATTAGATTTGTCCCTGCTTCAGGCTCCATCAAAGATACATTAAAAATCAAGCTACAAAGAGATATCTAACAGAACTTTTTAAAGATAGAAAACTAGTTAAACAAAATGGATAAATACTTCCAACTTTTCCTAACAGATAAAGCCCACACTGAGTACTTTGAATTAATGCAAGAATGTTTTACATAAAAAATGAAACATAACATGAAGATCTAAGAATATATTACTGTGCTTATCTATGTAAATTTCTTAACAACTTTCCTCTCTTGTACAAGACTTAAAAAAAATTTTTGAGATTTCCCTATGTCTTCTTTTTCTGTCAATTCCATCCTTTTTGTGCCTTTTATTTGCACTTTCCTAACCTACAAATAGCGGTAAATGCATCCAGCAGTCACAGCCTAGTTGTTCTCCCACTCCATTAAGCTATAGAGAACTTGACCATGCAGCAGTCGCTCATCCAAGTAAATCTGCCTTGTAATTTTGCATGTTGCAATTATTATTAGTTGATCACAGCAAAATGCTAATTCAGAGGAACTGTTTTATGGAACTAGTTTTCTCCGGTCTTGGGCTCTTTGAAGCAGAAGTGTCATACAGTTTCATGGCATTTATATCTTTTCTTTCTACCATTAGAAAACAACCTCATCAGTTTAGATCATGTTTTAATCATAGTCATGAAGACACTCAAGGCCATATGCAATTGGCTGCACTCCCTGTACCTGAGGGGATACAGCTGAAGGACCTGCTGGAGCACAGAGACTGTCACATCTCATTGTTTGGATGTGATTGACTGATGCAGTACCACATAATGCTTTAATGAAAAACTTTCCAAAAACATGCTTTTCCTTAAGCAAATACATTAATCTTTTAAGAGATTATGTTATGCTTTCTTTTACTTTTTGTCTTGTTTAGGGGAAGAGAAAATAATAGATAAAGAGGCATTCTGCATAAGAATTTTGATATTAGGAAATAACTAAGCATTAAAAATGTCCATCATTTGCAGTAATGATGCTACCTGCTACTCATTTAGAATTTGTTCCAAAGAAAGACAGATTCTCATTCAGATCCTAGACACATTTTTCACTGTTCTTAACTGTTAGATTTGAAGAGGCTGAAGAAACCTTATGATTAGTATCAGATAAAAGTAGTGCTGCTGATTTCTGAAATAGTTTATGTGATTGTATTATTCTGTGATTCACTAGTTTTGCTGGGAGACTGTAACTCATACTTTATATGAGCTTTATGCTTAGACTTTGAGACGAGTCTACTAATTCTACCTCATTCTTGCACTTAATATAGTTTGCCTTAGGATAAAAAAAAAAATATCAATAATATTTCATTATGTAGGGTGCCCTGGCAAGCTGCTTAACAGAAACCAGTCCCTGGGGTGGAGGGAGGTTTTAAAAAAATGTAAGAACTTGTGCCATAGATTTTTATCTTGCATCGTAGCTTGGATTTTGTCTCTTCTTGTCTAACTTCAAGAGAATATTTCAAGAGTGCATGACAAAATTGGGGGAAAAACCCCAAAGTTTCCATTGAAGGAAATTCTGAAGGCCCATTGTTCACTTTCTGCCTCTTTAGGAAATTATCAGAATGGAAAACTCTAGAGTAAATAAGGAACTTATAGTAGTGCATATTTAAAAAGGACAATAATCTTTAATAGTGATTGAAAATAGTTTGTTCTTTGAAGACTAACCTAAATTTCAAAACATTCAGTTGCAGTCATTCTGATAGATATTTCTTCTGTTTTAATCATTAGTTGGATAAGAGCATCAAAGTAGAAGACAACTAAATGCAGCATTGTCATATTTGTAACATTTTCATGTTTTAAACTAAGATGAATGTTATGTATATCATAGAACTGTAAAATGGTAGAATGGCTTGGGTTGAAAAGGGACCTTAAAGTTGCAGTTTCAACCTTATTTCAATGGACAGGGTCAATTTTCACTTGACCAGGTTGCTCAGAGCCCCATCTAACCTGGCCTTGAACACTTCCAGGGATGGGGCATCCACAACTTCTCCAGGCAACCTGTTCCAATGCCTCACCACCCTGAAAGCAAAGCATTTTTCCCCTAATATCTAATCTAAATACACTCTCTTTCAGTTTGAATCCATTCCCCTTATCCTGTCACTACATGCCCTTGCAAACAGTTTCTGTCTATGATTCTTGTAGGCTACTCTCAGGTACTGGAAGGCCAAACCCTTCTCTTTCAGCTGAACAATCCTAATTTTGATAAAGATAATATGGAGAAAAAGAAAAAAATTACACTATGGAGTATGGGTATCCAAATTTGATTACAAATTTCCTGTTTCAATTTTTCATTGGGGTTGGCCAAGATTTTTCAGTTTTATAATAGCGTAAGTGAAGGGAAGATATGACCCATATTATCATGTTCTTCAGTGATCTCATGGCAAAGGAGGTAGAAAAATGTTAATAACTCTTTTCCATGAAAAAATTATGTCTTACAAGAAAGATTTCATTTTGTTTTCTCTTACTATCTCACAGAAACAAGGGTTCATGCACATTTTAACACCCATAACGCAATTGCTATTTAAAATGCAGTCATTATAATGACAACATATCACAGATGGCAGATAGTAAAAAGGACAGTTTTGCAAAAGTATATTTCTAAACTACATTTATGCAAACTGACAAATAAATACAGTCACAAGGTCAGTTTGTATATTCCCTGTTCATATATGTGAACACTCACAGACATGGGAAGCACCATTACAGTCAGTGAGATTATTTTTCTGGATAGCTCCCAGCATCTGCAGAAAGGTTTCTATCACCTGATAGAAATCATTTTATAAATGATTTGACAAAGAGAAGACAAGGACTACAAAGGTACGCAATTTACAGTGAATAATTTCATCAGTCTCACTTTTGGGGAAGTGGTATTTTATTAAAGATTAAACAGGGTTACTGCTGGGATAAATAAATAATAACAAAGGACAAAAGGGCACATTTGAAGGAGGATATAAATCCACATATCATAGTGAATCAATTGGTCTGTCACCAAATAGTATCCATCAAATCAAGCTCATTGATACTGAGGGAAAATGCTCTTGTCATAGGCTAATCATATTTTTATCAGGATGTGCAAGACACCCTTGAAATTATCTTCTTTCTTTCTTCTACATCTCTATATTCTCATGGAATCACAGAATGACTAGGATTGGAAGGGACCTCTGTAGATCATATAACCCCCCACTCTCCCTCCAGCAGGTTCACCTAGAATGGGTTGTCCAGGATCACATCCAGGCAGGTTTTGAATATATCCAAAGAAGAAGATTCTACAACCCCACTGAGCAGCCTGTTCCAGTGCTCTGGAACCCTCACACTAAAGAAGTTTTTCCTCACACTGTGATGGAACTTCCTGTCTTTCAGTTTG
>WEKY01002199.1:10037-34340 GCA_013390045.1 Picathartes gymnocephalus
AAGGAGAAGAAAGAGAAAGAGAAAGAGAAAGAGAAAGAGAAAGAGAAAGAGAAAGAGAAAGAGAAGAGAGAAAGAGAAGAAAAAAGAAAAGAAAAAATAAAAAGTAAGAAAAAAAGAAAAGAAAAAAGATATAAATACATTACTGTTATCAAATAAAACTGGTTGATGTGAGCTTCATATTTGTTCCAATAATCAATGCAAAATGGATAATTAACATTGATCCTTAGTCCACTAATGATATCTTTATGAACCTTGATTTTTTTGAGCCCACAGCTTGCGATTCTTTCGGTTGTTCTGTGCCGGGCTGGGAGTTAGACTTTCCCTGTGGATCCCTTCCAACTCAGAGTATTCTATGATTTTATGATTCCATGGTTTAACAATTTGAGTGCATGGTGTCATTAAAGCCATAAAAGAAATTGCAAAAATATGAAGGGAAATCTGCAATTTAACTTCAGTACACAGACTTGAAGAGGCTCCAGCTCAGTATGAACTGACCAAGGCTCTGAATGTGCTGCTGAGCCTGAGATGGCAACACCCAAATTCCTTCCTTTTGCACTGCATCCTGACAAATCCTGCTGACAGCAGTCCCATAAAGGTCTTTGGCAGCCTTGGGCTCACTAGCCTGGTTAGGGTTAGGTTTGGGACCTTCTCGTTCCCCTTCTTTCCCATTAGATTTTTGAGATCCTACTACAGACATGCTCTACCTCCTGAGAAGTCCTGGGCGTACAGGGATGAAAAGCCCAGTTTTTCCAGGAGGGTGGACAACATTAGAAACACATAGAATCTTAAAAAATTACTAATCATGTTTTCAAATAGAAAGCAAAATCTACAAATTTTCAGTGACAAGCTGTGAATATTTACCCTGAGCTACTGCCTGGAACTTGAGGCATCAGGTGGCTGGAGAGTGAAGAAGTGGTGGAGTTACTCCACAAACACTCTTAAGCATAAAAACCTTGACGGGAGAGCATTGAAGGAATTCAGAATTTATTGTTCAGAATCTGGAAGTCAATTAAGGTTTAATTTGCTGCCTTCAGCACACACAATCCAAATTTATCACCATGTAAGCCAAGTGCTGTATTGTGTGGCACTTCCCCACTGACTTCTTAAATTCACAGCTCCTTAACTGCAAATGATGGGCTCGCCGTGGGCTCATGCATTCCTCTGGGGATGGCTCTGCTCCAGGATGGCATCCTGCAGAGGCTGCAGGTGGATTTTGTGCTCCCTCGTGGCATGCAGGTGGACAATAAAGCCTGAGACAGCCCCGTGTCCAGCTGTGTCATTGCGGCGGGGGAAATTGTGACCAGCCCCAGCCCTGCTCCTTCTCCTGGCTGGGCACACAGCTGCTGGGACACGGGTGTGCCTTCATGTACCCGTGGACAAGATTTGGGGCACTTTGAAGCCATTTTAGGGCTGAATTAGGCCGGTTCAGGGAGTGCAAAAAGGGCGATTTGGGGGGCTTTATGGGGTGTCCTTGTGCGCCTCCCCCACCCCAAATCTCTCCCCTCTATTGGTACTCCCTGCCCCACCCCTACCAGTCCCTCCTGCACTCCAAAAACCCCTGCGGAGGGGGAGGGACCCCCATGTCCTGGTTTGACACTGGCCCAACGCCAGGCACCCACGGCAGGCACTCACTCACCCTACAGCTGGGCAGCAGAGAGGGAAAAGGGGGAGAAAAAAAAAGTTAACAAAGCATTCATCAGTGAGATAAGGACCGGGAGAAACACTCCAAGGGCACAACAAGCTCAACTGAAGTTGCAAAGTGAATTTATTACTAACAGAGTCAGAGGAGGATAATGAGAAGTACAACAAGCCCTCAAAACACCGTTTTCCCCCCAGCCCCTCCCTCCTTCCCACCGACAGCGCAGGGAGACAGGGCATGGGGGTTTTGGTCAGTTCATCACCGAGATTTTCTTCTGCTGCTCCGGGAGAGGAGTCCTTCCCCTGTGAGACCGTGGGGTCCTTCCCACGGGAGACAGTTCTCTGTGAACTTCTCTAGTGTGGGTCCACTCTCATGAGCAGCAGCCGTACCGCACCTGCTGCAATGTGAATTCTCCCCATGGGCACACACTCCTCCCAAAACTGCTGCCGTGTGGGTCTCTCTTGCCACGGGCTGTAGTCCTCCAAGGACAGGCTGCTCCAACCTGGCAGCAGGGCCCTCTCTCTGCCCCGGGTCTCCCACAGGATCTCAGCCTCCTCCAGGCATCCACCCGCTCCGGCACGGGCACCTCCCCCATGGGCTGCGGGTGGATCTCTGCATCCCCCGTGGATTCCCAGGGGCTGCGGGTGGATCTCAGCATCCCCCGTGGATCCCCAGGGGCTGCGCGTGGATCTCGGCATCCCCCGTGGGTCCCCAGGGGCCGTGGGTGGATCTCGGCATCCCCCGTGGATCCCCAGGGGCTGCGGGTGGATCTCTGCATCCCCCGTGTATTCCCAGGGGCTGCGGGTGGATCTCAGCATCCCCCGTGGATCCCCAGGGGCTGCAGGGGCACAGCTGCTTCACCATGGTCTCACCACGGCCTGCAGAGGATCTCGTCTCCAGCACCTGGTCCACCTCCTCCCCCTCCTTCTCCACTGACCTTGATGTCTCTATGTTGTTTCCCTCACATGTTCTCACCTCTTCCTCTTTTCTGGCTAGGAGAAAAACCTGTGACATTGTTTTGATTTCCTTCTTAAATCTGTCATCACAGAGGCATTACCAACCTCTCTCATTTCCCCAGCCTTGGCCAGGTGCATGTCCATCTTCAGAGCCATCAAGGACTGGCTCTGCTGGATATGCTGGAAGTTTCCAGCAGCTTCATCCTTGTGGCCGTCATGCTGCCAAAACCCAGGCCCTGCAAAACCAATACACCCCAATATCCATGGTCCCGGGTTTATGGAAAGGACTCTCACCCCTTGACCCCTGCCCCACCACTCCAGATCTGCCCTTGGGATGGCAGTGAATGTGGGAAAGGGGCACCCCCAAGCGTGACATTTCTGAGTCAGCTCTAGACAGAAGAAATGTGAGAGGCAAGGGTTAGGGTTTTCCACTGAACGTGTGCTCACCTCTCACAGTTACTGAGAAAGGAGCTCTGCACATAAATGGCCTGCCCAGCTGAATGTCTCCCATTACAAGTATCCCTGTCTCATCTCATCTGCATCTCATGTCTACTTGTCCTATTCAGTTTCCATTTAAGTTGTAAATACAGAGAAGAATATGCTGTTTCTATTTACTAGTTCTTGTTTTCATTTCCCATTTTGTTATTTTCAGTTGGAAATCCATTCTGAATCTTTACTATGCAATGTTTGAACATTAAAGAGATGTAAATATTTGACAGAAGAGAAATTATTCTCTCTCTTGTCATTGCTGTAAATGTACTTACACTGCCTCTGTAATTATATTTCTACCCAAGAGGTTAGAATAGGTTATCTAATTAGACTGTCAAAAACTTATAAACAGATAAAACATAGGATTCTCTGCCTCAAAGTATCTGGTAGTCTCCAGTGCTATTACTATACTTTTGTTTAAGAATCGAAGGAAGAAATAAGCTGTGTGTGTGGTTAAAAAACTTGAAAACGTGTCTTTCCCAAAGCACTTTTGTAAATATGCCCCAAGGCAAAGGGAAGATATTTGCTATGCAAGAGCACATGTTGACTAAACATTTTACTGATGTCTGACAGACGTGATTCAGTGTTTTGTGAAAATTGTGATCACAGTACGTCATTCACCTTTTTTTTTTGGACTCAAAGTCAGAGTGTTTTTTAATGTGTATGAAGCAGCCAGTTCTAGTAATAAGGAAAATCGGTCCTCAGATATTCAAATAATCAAGAACACAATCTGAATATTTAGTTACCTCACAGAACACTGGACACAAGAATAAACACCACCAACTGCTGATCAACTTCTCTGTGATCGCTACATTCAAAAATCAAGTACACTGCACTATCACAATTGTATGAACATCACCAGGATCTGTGCCAAATTCAGTGCTGCCTTTCTTAACGCTCTGTAATAAAATTACCTGTGAGACATGGCATTGCTAAAAATCGTTAACATGTTGTCAGGGAAGAAGGAAATGAAATAGGGATTCAGATTTTCAAGAATAAATCCACATAAAACATGTCACACTGTGCCCCAGAATGCATGACAGAAGCCTGGTGTAACCAAAACCCTGTGGTTTTCATAGTGGAAAACTTTACTGTCAGTGCACTGAACTGAAACTGCTTTGTTCACTCAGTTTTTCTTCATATGTTGCTGCTTATTTCACTCTCACAACACAATCCCAGAGGAATATATAATGGACATTGCAAATTTTTAGGGCTACATCGTCACTGAAGTACATCAGCTTGCTCTTGAAGGCAAGAGGCCTAAGTAACATCAATTCTGTTACTCTAGCAAAAAAATCAGATAAATGCTTCTGTATTCGCAAAAAGAAAATAAAAGAAATCAAGAAAAACAGGAAAGATAAATGCAGAAATGTTGCCAAACAGAATGCTTTTACAGAAATAGGCCTTCCCTAAAACTACTTTAATGAAAGTTCAAGCCTTCTAAAGTTGGTGGCTTTCATTATGCAAAGCCACTGATAACCACTTTATCAGCTAATCCTTAGCTTGTAAAATGCACTTTCAGTGAAAAGCAGTGCATGACCCATTTGTCAGCCTGCAAAAATCCATCACAAGCTTGTAAAAGCTGTCCACTCCCTGGTGATTGATGGACTCAAGGATGTTGTTTACAGAAAAGCCAAGTAGATGTTCATGTTAGGGCAGAAGGGCCAAGTGATAAAGATATAAAGTATTTGACAAGAGATGTACTCCAGCTCCCCTTTGCTATCACTCCATTGTTATTCAGTGACTATTTTGTGGCCCATGTCAATATGTAAATTAACCTGATTTCACATTTTGCCATGCATAAATTGGAAAGTGTTGTGGTGTGTTTTTTTGATTTTATGACTTGTAATGGTTTGTTCCTGTTCTCCCCTGTTTTAATGGTTTCTCCTAAATGTCAGTCCCCAGTTCTCCTCCCCCAAGTCATTGTCACTCCCCTGTTTCCCATGTCAATCTCCCCTGATCCCTTCCCTTCTTTCCCTAAAGTTCTACTTCACTCGATGGCTGATTCCCCCATTCAAATGTATCCCTCCCCCCGATGCTCCCTATTTGTTACTATCCCTGCCTGTTAATGCCCGGTTACACCCCTAATCGACTCCTATTGGACCCACTCCCTGCTCCTCCCCCGAGCTAGCCCTCCCTTAAAAACCCTTGCACAGCCCCAGTTCGGGGCTCTTGGCACTATTTCGGGAGGGTGCACTTGCGTGTTTCTCCCGTGGGTGCTCAGGGGTCGTGGCAGTCTGGTATCCCCCCTTTAGCTAATAAACGTGGTTGGAACCTGATAGCGGCTGCCTCTCCTTGCCGCCTTCATCTCTGCTGGCGCCTGATACAAAGTAGCCTGTCTGCTGCAGAGGCACAGCCTGCCTCCTCTGGGCACAGTGCCTAGGGAGAGCTGCTGCCTGCAGCCTCCCCCGGGAGAATCCACTCCCCGTCCGTGGGGCTTCGGCAGCCGGGCAGCCGAGGCTTTCTCCGCGCGACAGGAAGGGAACTACCTTAGAAGGTTTGAAAAAAGGAGATACAGTTTGAAAACAGGACACTGGTAAAGTGGTGCGCTTGGTCCTGTTTTTCCCTGTTTTTCCCTGTAATACCCAACTTGCTTGGTTATTAAGTAGTGAAAAATACTGAATTGCAATGCGTGTGACAAACTTAGTATTTAAGAATTATACATTTCATGGGTGACTCAGGTTACCTCTTAGAATCTTCATCGGTTTGTGCTTGCCTAAAAGAGGAGATTTTCTTGTCTGAATCCTCTCCTCCTTCATATGTCTCACTCAAATTATTGTGTACACTCTCTGGATAAATGACATACAATTCTGCAGGAGCTTTCTCCTACAGAGAAAGAAAAATCATAATATTACTTCTTAATACATTCTCTACTGCTACCACTTCTGGGAAAATATTTTTGGAATTTTCTATGAAATGATTTTAAGACCAGTGTTGTACTGTGTTGCCTCTAGGAGAATAAGAGGAAATTAAGCCATGTATGCAATCAACAGGTGGCAGTAAGGATTTTGGAGAATATTACCAGTAGAAGGTGAAGTGTTCGTCTTAGTTGACTATTCATCTGAGCAAAACACTTAATAATGTTCTTTACCCAGAAATATCAGAGAAGGCAGACAACAAGAAAGCCAGAACAGAGCACAAGTACATTTAATTAAACTGGTTACCCGAGGAGTGACAGAATGGTGTTTATCCAGATACAGGTCCTCCTATGTGTATCTCCTTTGACTTAAAATACCTCTACATTTCTGCATTTTTTTTCTCTTCACGAGAGCTCATATCTGCTCATGTGATGGTGAAGTGCCCCCCCCAGTACGTTTTCCTTGGCTGGTGTGCCCTACCAGTCATCATGCTTAGGATTAGGTGAGTATGGGAAACTAAACTTTTAATAAAAGATGAAATAAAGTGAAGTAAAGTAAAATAAGTGAGTGTTTTAAAATTCATAGGCACAATATTTTAAATCGCCTATCATACAGTCTCACTCTCCCTTACAAGTTCTCTTTGTGACACAAAGCACATCAGGCTGACAGGAAGAAACAGCTTTTACTGCTAGTTACCCTTTCATGACAAAGAAGAGGAAGTGTCATCTGGTTGCCTTCTCAGGAGGTACAAAACATGATTTTAAATACCTCTGAAAGTTCCGGAAATGCTGTGAAATACTGATTGAAACTTCCTGACTGTGTAGAAGCAACCTTCATCTGCCAGACCACACGGGAGGAATGCCTGCAGGACACTGAACAAAGTGAGCTGCAGAAAACTCAAATTAAACCTAGCCTAAAAGAGATTTATGTGACATACATGAAACTAATTGGATTTAGTCCTCTCAGCCTCTGCATAACCATGTCTTTATGGTTTTGTCCCCATTTTTGCGGTGTTCTTTACTTCACATCTCATATTTTCTCTAGAAGCTATCTTCAAATTATATTGCTTGTGAAGGTTTTGAAACTTGAACTTTTTGTCTCTGGGAAGCAATTAGGAAGAAGAATGTAGATATTGAAAATATTCTCTTTTTGGTTTTCAGTAATGTCTTAGTCCAACAAAGACATAACGTTTTCTTAACAACCTGACCTTGCTGCCTTGAAATACAGGAAATAATTTTATGCTGGTGCCATTCCACTGGACTTCTCAAATTCTAAATTATCTGTAACTATTTACATTAGAAAAGAAGAAGACTGCCTTCTAACACAGTGCTGGAGGAGACTGAGGAGCTCCAAGGGACTTTTACTCATCCAGAGGCATGGAACAAGTGAAGCACAAGAACAAAAGTGAAGTGCATTGAATCCCTGTTACAATACAGCAGGTTAATAGTGCTGTTTCAGGAGATGTCTCTCTCTCCAGTTGAGGACTCTCAGGCTGAGTTCCATTGAGGGGTTTAGATAATTACCTGGATGATTCTACTCCACATCCAAGACACAGTTACCAGGTGCCTAAAGCCATTAATAGATATTGTTTTGATGCAGTGGGGCATCTCTCCAGGTTTTGCAAGTCAGACAATTTTTATTGTATTTCTTAATATTCAGAGGAAACACATAAAAAGTTTTGGAAACAAAACTGATCATGGCTTGTTTTAAGGAGTGTACTCACCCTTTAGCTCGAATACTCCTGGGTACTTATCCTAACAGAGAACAAAAAGCCTTGACCAACAAACAAGCAAGAAGGTGGCAGAATTGCCCCATTTTCTGTTCTGCCAGTAGTCACAGCAGGGTTGTATCCCACACAGTGAGTTGCAAGGCAGCAGGAGGAGAAAAAGAGATGTCCCTCATACCAGAGAAACAAGTTCATGTCCAGTATGAGCAGTGATAAAGACACGAGCAGGGCATGAGGGCAGTGATGAGAGTGAACCATGAGCATCTGTTCTCTTTCTTGTTTCACTAGGTCTACCTAATCCGGGCTGCCACAGGCTTCAGAAAGCGAGGTACATGTCAAGAACAGTATGTTTAGCAGCATCTTGTGCAAATATTCTTTCAGGGTGGTCACACTGCAGAAAACTACACTGAAGGCTACCTCTTGTTCAGTCATGTTGGCATCTACTGCTTCATCAGACCAGCTGCAAAACTGTGCTTTTGTGCTAATAAAGTCTCTCTCTCAGTAAAACTTTACCATGGTTTTGTTATGAGTAGGAAAGGAAATCTGATTCATGCTATAAGCATAGAGTGCCTAAATAAAGCCCTGGGTTTGATTTAGAATGACCTGAAATGAAAGGCCGGAAATCATAAGGATTATAAAGTAAAGGGGGAAAAAGGAGAGAATTAATGAGGAAAAAGAAAGGAAGTAGAAATTTGTAAGAAGCTTGCCAAGATTCATTGCTTCTTGGTGATATTTCAAGCTCTCTGTGGTTACTCAAGAGACTGAGGAAAATTGACTGTGCACATACATATATTTCCTGTACTTCTTCCATAGCTTCCTAGAGCTGAGGGAATTCAGCCATGTGAGAGTAAAGAAGAATCACTTGCCTTCAGCAAGATCTATAGTCAATACAGATAAGGCACATTAAACAGACCCTGGTTTTCCCTGGCCGCTGTCATGGCCCAGTCCTCAGTGCTGAGCACAAACTCAGTTTGGCTCTTCCATTCCTTCCCACTATGGTCTCAGCCTGGGGTGCTGGTGTCTGGTGCCCAAATATTGCACAGGGAAGCTGAGAGGCTACAGAGTATCTTGATTTTGCATCAGTCTTGTCATTACCTGCACAGATAGCAGTCTCTGGGCAGACCTTTTTCTCGGTTTCTGTTCCATTCACCTTAACGTGACTGAGCAGGGACACCCACGAGTGCCCAAATGTTTTTGGCAAAAATGTTGTAGCTATGGAGGTGGAAATGAGTAACAAACTGGCAGGAAATACTTGGGTCAGGAAATAAAATCTTATAATCCCAGTCATAAATTACATCAAGTTCTGTCCAACACCAAGTCTTCTGTTCTCACCTCCATTAGGAGAGCTATTCTATAACCTCATTTCTCTGACAATTAGAAATCATCTTCTAAATTGCATCCTAAGCTGTTTAATTGCCAGTTGATACCCATTTGTTCTTGTGCCAAAGCTGTTCTCCAGTTTGAATCACTCTGCTGCCCCCCCCCCGCCTCCTTGTTGGAACAAGTGACTAATTAATATGTTGAGAGAAAATGCTGAGAATGTGCCAAATCTCTTCATGCTGAACTTAAGATTTCCCTGTTTTCTTTTCATTTTCTCATCAGACTCAGTATGTCCTGGAACCGATCATTTAATTGTGTACTGATGTCTTACCCTTCATCATCAATAATGCTCCCTTGGGTCTTCTGCTATCTGGAGTTGTGATGAGGTTTGCAGAGGAGTTGGAAGGTGTGTGAGCTCTGGCAACTTCAAAAATGCATGAGAACTAAGGGCCAGAGAAGTAACAGCATTTTCTCTTTTGAGATGTTCTTCTTTTCCTAATTCTTTGAAACTTCTCAGTGATGTTTGTGCTCATCCAGAGTCTGGAGCCTTCAGGATTTTCAAAATCTTCCTTCCTTGGCCTTTCCCTAGTTGAAAGCTTGCTGGCTCTTGGAAGGGTAGTGGGGGTGGGATAGACATAATTATCTCACCTCATTTGCTGTGGCATTTTATGCAAGGGACAGGCAGTCTGTCATTTACAGGACAGCTGACAGTTCTCCGTCTGCACTGAGTCTGAGTCAGATGAAATCTGTGTTAATACAGAAGTCAGAGTAAAAGAGAAAGAAGACAGCACATGACCTGACATTTAGAGAAAATGGTGACCGAGCATGCAAATCTGCATTATTTCACCTGTGTTTAGGCCCAGATAAGTTATTATTCCTGACATGGGCATTCTTTCGTGATGTTCAACAAGTGAATGCATTGTGCCAGTTTCCATGGGTGCTGGATGGGAGTGTCTTCCTCTGTACTCTGGCACATTTCAGAGGAAGCTGAGTCACTACCGGGGGTGCCATTGGAGAGCTTTGTCTGCACTACAACACATTTTGGGGAATAAGGCTCAACACTCTATTTTAATGCTCAAAGCAGAAGTCACAGTCTACTTCTGTCCCTTAGTCCATTAGCCCTTAGTACCTCTTATACCGTGCCAAGTGCTGGTGTGGCCAGGTGGGCTGTGGGATATTTTGATTTCCTTCTTTTTTTTTTTTTTTTTTTTTTTTTTTTTTTTGTTTTCCCTTTTTTTTTTTTTTTTTTTTTTTTTTTTCTTCTTATTTAAGTCTATTTCTAGATTGGTCTGTGACCTGAACTAGCTGAACATATCCACAGGAGCACTCAACATTACTTCATGGAAAGCATTATGGTGCTTGAAGAGGGCTGGAAGGAGATTCATTCGGGCAGCATCTCAGTTTTAAGCTAAATGATGGGTTCTGTGACCACCATGTGCCTGGGTTCTGAATTTGGTTTAGATGTGGCCCTGCCTTGCTTTGTGTTTAATTTCTTCATTGACAGAAAAAGTGACAAGCACTTTCCCTCTCCAGAGGAATGTGGTGAGAATCAGGGAGCATTTCCTGCTTGCATGGGATGAGGATGGATGTTGATTGTCCATGTGAAGAAGAGGAGAAATCTCTCTGTGGAGTAAGAGCTGCTTTTGCCTGGTGCAAGGAATCCAGAGAGGCAGGGTGGGGAGGAAGAAGGGGAAAGCTTCCAAAACTATGCATAAAGCCTTTGCCCCTCTCAGGGATGTTTGCAGTGGGACACAGACACACCTGGAGCAGGTGTTGCTGTCTGTGCTTACACAACAGCTTCTGTCATTTTTGTTCAGAATGAATTGTTTAACCCCTCGAGAATGCAGAGACTTACGGTGACTCTTGTTCCCAAAATACTGAGTTAAATCAGGTGAAAAAACAAAACACCACATTTTCTTCTGGCATGAATTATTTCAAAACAGTGGCTTTGACTTTTGTATGACTGTCAGTGACTCACATGTAAAAGTTTCCTGTGTACTCTACAGTGGAAGGAATAGTCCTTATGAATCATTCAAATCACAAAAAAATAGGAAGATGTGATAGGCCATAAAGAAAAAAAAAAAAGCTTTTACATGTTGGAAAAAAAAGGAGAAAAACATGCAAAAATCCCCTAAACTGAAAACAGATTGTCATGTAATGAACTCAGTGTGGGATTTAGCATGTACACAATGAAAAGGCAGCATATTTAGGTCCATTGTAGTATAATCAGAAGGAGAGTGATGTTGGCATCCATCAAGGGCTCTGACTTAAATCAGTAATGATTTAAGTTCACTTAGCAACAACCTCTGCAAAGTGACTTGTCCTTCTTTCCACAGTCCACATAGAGGCAAGTTTGATGTACTTTAAAAAGTTGTCACTACCCTGGGAGAAAACATAAATTTCCAGACACAGAGCAGTAGTACACAGGTCCTCTGGATCAGGCAAACACAGGTCACGTAAACTGAAAACACCCTTGGATGCTTCCCTAGGACCCATTCCACAGAAAGGTCACGTATCTCTTACACAGCCCCTTCTCTCTGCAGGATGTGTTTTATCATGCAAGCAAACACCACCAGAATAATTTTATTGCTGAGGAAACAGAATTCCAGAGAGGTCCCTTTGCCAGCTAATGGGGGTTATCCTTTGGAGTACAAGTCTCAGTCTGGTGCTTTAACCTTGAGACCTCAGTGCTTCGTCATTGCCAACGCACAACTGAGCTGCTGCTGCTGCTGCACAGGTTTCAGCCCCTCTGTTAATGTGCTGAAAGCGCCCAAAGAGCTTTCTCCTTCCCAGACATCAGACTGTGAGTGAAATAGGGTAGTGCAAACCCACCTCACATAAACTATGTCCCTCTTTTCATGTTTGTCATGTCCCTCTTTTTGTTGATGGATGAATAAAACAGATGGAGTGTGTTGCCCTCAGCCGAGCGCACAGAGTACTGGGGGGACAGGCAGGAAAAAGGGTGCCAGAGGATCAAGGACATGGTGGGGAAAATTGGAGAGTTTGAAATAATATATCTTGAGAAAGAAACTGGAAAGAAATTGAAAATATCAGAGTTCCATTCACTCTCGCGGGAGCTTGAACAGTTTTGTCATGGGTGACATCAACACCAGGCAGGGCAGTTCATACAACCAGAAGACTTTCCTCACCACTCTGCACGTCAACATCCCCCTGCAGTCTGCATTACCTCTTCAGAGCAGGTTGAAATCTCTCAATCACCCTCCTGTCCTTTTTATATTAATGATCTTGAGCACAGACCGTGCTGAACAGCACCTACCCTCTTGTTTTTGAGGTGGTTTTCTTCTTTTCAGCAACACAGCTGAAATACCATGAGGAGATAAAGCCCAGATTTATCCACTGAGTCAAGCACTAGAAAAGGCTGCTCAAGGCAGTGGTGTAGTCACCACCCCTGGAGGGATTTAAAATACGTGGAGATGCGGCACTTACAAACATGGGCTTGGCAGTGCTTCAGTAAAAATTTGGCTTCATATCTCCAGGATTTTTTCCAACCTAAATGATTCTGTGATGCAATGATTCTAAGCATACATGGGAAAGCCTTATCCAGCAAAATTTTCAGAATGCTTGACTCTTCATGACAATATATGTTAGTAATCACTCAAGACTTCTCATAGAAAGAACATGTGTTAAAAATGTTAAAACCAGGGAAGTAGGTGAGAGTTGATGACATTCAGTTCACTTGGGGAGAGACAATCTACAAATGTGTCAGTGTTTCCCTGCATTTCCCTGCAAAAGGATAAAAAGGAAATATGTCTTTGTTCTGAAACAGCATTGCCAGCACTCCCTTAAAGAAAGAAGGTAAGACTATATATGAGTTAAAAGCAAGATAAGAGGTTTGACTCACAGGCAGTCAGTCCAAAATTGTGCCCTTTTATCCTCTTTTTAAGCAATTAGTAGAAAATGTAAATTCCTTTTATTTCCTGTTGATGTTTTCTGGTTTAGAATTATTTTGTATGTGTTCATTTGTAATTATCCATTCATACATTTCCTAACACATGATGTTATAGTACAGCAATGAAGCTGCACAAAGCAACGTGAATGAGGAAAAAAAATCCGAGAATGTACCATCTTCCTTGTTCTCTGTACTTAATTTAGTTCTGTTTAGGAGAGGAGAAAAATAATGCTGGGGGAAAAGAGAGCAGGACAGTCAAGTACAAGTGACTGTAAGAGACCAGAAGCAAAAAGAATTGCCCAGAGTCTCTTGAAAACTGCCAGGTTTTGCAAACCTGGAAGTTGTGCCAAGGAAAATGAAGTACAATAAACTGTTTCTAGAACTATCAGAAGCACATTAGTGTACAAATAACTTTAATTTCACTGTTGTGTGGGTACCAGTGTTAGGTTATAGGGGCACAGTCAGTTTGCCAGGAGCTCCTGGGGTGTCCCAGATATTTGGGAGTCACACAGGGAGCCTGGGCACAGAGAACAGCACCAAACAGGCTGTGCTGCTGGAAGGGTTCAGGGTGGTCTGTCTGCAACAGGATGTGAGGAGCACAGGAAACAAAGAATGACAGGAACAGGGAATATGATTCTTTAGTAAAAGACCGGACGTGGCACTCAGTGCTGTGGTCTGGGTGACAAGGTGGTGTCTGGTCATAGGTTGGACTTGATGATCTCAAAGGTCTTTTCCAACCTGGTTAATTCTGTAATTCTATAAGTTTGTAATAGGATCATCAAACCTGGCCTTGCACAGGGCACCCCAGTATACACAGTGTGTTCCTGAGAGCATTGTCCAAATATTTCTTGAACTCTGGCAGGCTTGGTGCTCTGGCCAATCCCCGGGGGAAAAGTTACTGTCATCTCTTCTTTTACTGAAGGGTTAGGGTCTCTTCCTGTTCTCTTTTTATTTCTCCTAAATTCATGGGTTTAAAGGCAATATTTGGAACCTTTCAAGTAATTGTTTCAAATTCAGTCTGTTAAGTTCAGAAACTGAGTGGTAGTGGCAGGAGGACAAATACAAACTGTTTATTTTGCATTTCATCAGAGAATCAGGCTAAAAGGAGGACTGTCAAACAGGAAGGGTTAAAATCCTGGAATATTCCCCCCTTATACCAAACCCTCTTTTTTTCTTTTCATTGAATTCCAGCCAGCAATTCCAAACTAATAGTTTGCCACTGAAGGCACCAGGCTGCCTACCATGGTTTCTTTTTTATTCTGTAAATAGACTGATGTTACAGGTCATGGCTTCCCACATAACAAGAAGTAAGCAAGTGGAAAAAATCAGCCCTGAAGAAAGGCAGGGCCATGCAGAGGTCCAGGGGATGCTCACCAGGCTTAGCAGGGACGATCAGGCTCATCACTAGGAGACCTGGTAAGGTTAAATCAGTGTAGCTCTAAGTAAGTTTCTTTGTTTAGGCTGCACTAATTACATCCAATTTAACTTTCCATTTCAGACAATTTTAATTTTTAAATTCGGGTGGCATTGCTGCGCTTGTCATCTAATTGCATTAATTTACATAACTATCCTTGTATGCATATTTTGAGAGGGAGAAAAGTTAATTTAGGAAAAACCATTAGAAACTGTTTTTGCCTATTCACTTTATCTCTCAGGTTCCAAATTTTTGAGATTCTCGGTGGCGTCTGCTGTTCCAGGGGCAGTCAAATTACAACCCCCTCAACAGCAGTTAAGACAGGTTAAATAAATCTGCATTACTCTGCCTGGGGCTGCTTTTGGAGAAGGATCAAAACACAAAGGTTTCAAGTCAGTGTCTGGTACCTCTCTGTGCATGGAAACAAAGGCATCAGGGCAGGGAGGACTGGCTCTGGAAGGGGTTAGGGCTGAGGTCGAAGTTTGGATTTTAAGGTTTACACATCCTCGGGGATGCTGGTCCTCCTTCTGGCATGTGTGTCTGAGGGAGTCCCATCAAAACAAATGTTTTTCAGGCTACTGAAAATGCCACAGCCTTTCCTGGCTGCCCCAGGAAGGGGCTTTAATACCCCTTTAATTACCTGCCCTTAAACCTTAGCTATGGACAGTGTGTATCTGGTCCTCCTCCATCTCTCCAGAACATCAGAGAGAAGCTTTCTGCCTCATGGTGTGACCTGTGGTGTTATTTCAGTGTTTCTGTTGTGAGCAGAACAGAGGCGTCTGTGTCGTTTTCTGAATCTGTGGCAAACCATGATGCTTTAATTGGCTCTCCTTTGTTCCAAACCAAGCTTTTTAAAATGTTTTAGTCATTAGGAGGGTTAGTGGTTTGAACACCAATTACTCACGTGCCTGCAGACCCAGGCAGAGCTAAGAAATACCCAAATGAACCACCTTGCCGGGCTGTAAGAGCTGTTTGGCAGCAAAAGCCAAGCGGTTTATCAGAACATTAGAGTATGCAAATGAGAAACTAGATCCACCTAATTTCACTAGGCAGGCAGCTGCAACCAGCACAGACTCAGTGTAAGGATATTGATGGGAAAAACACATTATTTCGGTTATTTAAAGCTAGCATTATGCACCATAATTGCAGAACACTTCTACTGCACCTTTTATTCTGTTTTTCTGCTGGTGAAGGGAAAACAGTGCAATGATTTTAATAAATGGTTGGGCTAGATGTACCATCAGCAATTTAGTTATCAAATAATTCTAAATACCTCTCAGCTCATGAAAGTTGTTGATGGCACACTGATTGCATTTGTTCTACAAGAAGGTATAAAGGGTTCTTCCTGAGTTTTTACTGTAGCTTGGGGCTTTTTAAAGAAAAAAGCATTGCCATGGAAGCAGGTAAACAAAGCTGCACTTTTCTGGACCTCCGTCAATCCACAGTGAACACACCTGCACTGAAGGCAGGGGAATGCTCTGGGTTTGGGGCAAACTTGCAACCAAATCTTAAAAAAAAAAGAAATTGTGCAGTCAGGTTTGTTTTGCCTGCTGACAGTTCTACTACTTAGAAAATAAAGACAATAAATGAGATGCTTACCCACCTGTCAGTAATGAACAGTAATGCAGAGACCGTGTATGGGCTTTTAGTAATGTTGTTTTTTAATTATTTTTCTTTCCTTTGGGTGCTTCAGGTCCCAGTAACCAAGGAAGGTCCTCCAAGAGTGAAGGGACCTCTCAGTTGTGGAGAAACCTGTTTAACCAGGGCAGGAGGACCCTGGGGAGTTGTGTGCCCCCTTCCTGGATGGTCCATGCTCAGGATTCCCCAGGCCAGGTGGTCCTGCCCCACCCTGCAGCTCCCCTGGCCCCATCCCTGTGGATTGCAGGAGGGCTTTGCTCAGGAATGGAGAGAGGGAGTGAAGCTGGGCCCTTCCTGGGAGCGCTGCCCTGAGTAGCCGCTCGGCAAGAGACACAGAAAATGAGAACTGTGTGTAAAGAAAGACTTGATTTTGGGGGCAGAGAGATGAGCTGTGGCTGGAGCAGGAAAGCCAAGATGGCATTTACACAGCACGTACTCTCTATGGGCTTGGACACTTTGCAGTCTTGTAAAAATTAGAAATGAACAAAAACCCTTCAACTTCTGCATCTGCCAGTTCATGGACATATCAGTTAATACCCCAATTTCAAACCAAAGCTTTTACTGCCATCAGTGAAAGCTTGTATCTAACGGCACATTTAAAAAAATATATTCATGTACTAGAGTGTATCATCAGCATTTAGTTTAGCAACTCTCAAAGGTGTAGACAAAAAACTGTACGTAAGAGCAACTTCAATCATTGTTTTGAGAAATTTCAAAGTAATTGGGTTGACAATGGTCCCTGGTCTTCCCAGTGCATAGATACATATAAAACCAAAATGATTTTGCCATTATTTCCAATGAGATTTTTCACCATGGCCTAAGGGACTTACCAGTGTCTTATTAATAGTTTCTAGGAAATTAGTACCTAATAAAGACCACTGAGAGCTATTAGCCAAAAAACATTGATAAGAAATATAGTACCATTAAAAGAGAAATTCCCCAAGCAAAATTGTTAATTTCACTAGAGAAGAATTTTCATTGGTCAGATTGATCTGAACAGAAACATTTTGTTGAGAGGTTTTGTTTGGGATTTTTACTTTTGCCTGTGCCAGAGATTTTTCCTTTCAGTAATTTACACAGAGTATCTCCCTTTTAAAGCAAACACCTTGAACACCTGCGGGGCTGTCTGTACGTCTGTCCCCTCCTTTTTTCCAGTAGCGGTGACTTTGTCCAGCTTTGTGTCCACTTCTGCTGCACCTGAAGCACCTCCTGATATGGGTGTGTAGTGGGAGTCACCTGCTGGCCCTGTGTCAGGGAAGAAGTGAGTTATTCAGGGAGCTCAGCCCACAGGAGACAATGAAGAGATAAATTGCATGAACTCTAATTCCCGTGTTCCTCACACCATTTTAGCGGCGTGACTTGAGGTGTATGCGCTGCAAAACAAGAGCACAGAACTCAGAACTGGTGGTGTGGTTGTGCTTTTTGTTTAATAGTTGGCTTTGTCTCTGAAGATTTGGTTTTTACAATGATGCTATCAATGTTCTGGAGATTATACCCCATGGAAGAGCATCTGCTCTTACGACTTAGGCAATGCACCTTGTCTTGTATGCACCCCCTTGCCCCCTTACTTTAGTTTTTCCTCAGCATATGCCTAAGTTTGCTTCGTTTCCCAAAGCCTGGGGTGCATCCTCTGCTGCTCCCAAATCCTCACTTTCCCTGGACCCTGACCATCACTGCCCTATGGTCACTGTAGCCAGTGACAGTCACCTCCCCAGCAGCCCCTCCTTGCTGCCCACCAGTAGGTCCAGCTCTGCCTGTCCCTGCTTGGTTCAGGAACTGAACACAGTCCATCCCTGACACCCTCCAAAAATCCCCTGATGGCTTCTGCCGTGCTTCATTTCCCTCCCAACCAGTGCCAAAGAGGTCGAAGTCCAACAGGAGAAACGGGGACAGTGTCCAGAGGCTGGTGGTCAGCAGCAGCCTCCACAGTGTCATTTATCCCCTGCCCTCTTTTCCAGCTCTGCCTCAGCCCTGTACCACTAAAACAACTCAGAGAAGTGGCTGTCATGAAGCAGCGCATCTGTGTTGTAGGGAAAAATCATTATTCTGCTCAGATGCTCTTTGGGCTTTTGTGCAGGCTGATGCTGTTTCCACAAGAGCCTGCAAAGTGCTGCCACCTTCACAGCTCAGCACAGACCAAAACCATCACAGGAAGACATCCCAGGTTTGATGCAGCGCACATCCTGCCTCCCCTGATCCATTATAAGCCACCCAATACATAGGAGGCAAAAATTTAATTCTGCTCTGACAAAAGGATTGTGAATCTTCCCAGAGTCACACTCCACTGGGTTCATCAGTTCCAACAGGATTACGAGATAGTTTGGGACTCTCCCTGATACAAGGTGGGGTTTCTGTGTCATTTCTGATGACGAGGAAGAAGGACAACTATCATTCCTTTCGAAATAGGTATCTCAAAGCCTTTTGAAATAGTGTTCATAGTTATTGAGACGCAGTTAAAAATAGAGAAAAATTATCATAATTAGTTAAATGCCAGTGTTTCCCACCAATTATTTGACAAAAAAAATAAAAAAAAAAAAAAGAAAGCAAATGAAATTGTTATTATCAGGCACTATTGGTAGTAATTCTCATTCATATAATTCAAATTATCATTTAAAAATTAATTTTAAATGTTGGAAGTTTACTGTATAGATGATGAAATTGAAGCCTTCATTCTCCTGAAGGGAGAATGTCAGGGCTTTTCCCTGTAAACCAGGCTGTGATATGTTTTCTTGGGTGTCCCTGTTGACCTAATGAGCGTGTATTGAACTGCTTCTTTTTGGAAGTATAAAGCAGGAACAAAAAACACAATGTAAAGCTACGAGTGCTCCTTTGCTGCCCCATTCAGCCTATTTGCTGGGCCCAGGTGTAACTTTCTTTTTAGCAAAACCCCATAGCTTTTCATGAATTCCCTAGAATTTGAGTCATAATGGCTTTGTCTTGAGTATGTAATTCTGCCTCACACCATTCCTTCAGCAGCTGGCATGCATTGCATCTTGACCCCATGAACCTTCTGCTTCTGTGCCTAAGGATGACACAGTCTCTCTTCTCAGTGTTTGGGTGGGCAGTGAAGTGATGACCCATAAAAACTTCAGTCCTGTACCAGACAGTGACAGTCACTGAGCTCTGAAGTTCTTTATGTGAGAAGGGACCTCTGGAGGTGGCTGGCAAAGCTGCCGTGTCACAACCAGGCCAAGAGTAGCGGGTACTTGCCCAGGATGAGGGTCCCGCAGCCTTTCCAAGCAACCTTGCCAGCTGTGGGGAGCAGATGTGGCCTCTCTGCCCTGCTGCCGTGTCCCTCCTGCCATGCTCTGTGTTGGGAAAAAGTCCAGTTCCCTCACTCTTCTCTTCATGCAGGTAACAGCCACTGCCTTCCCCATATGCTCATCTCTGACTCCCCACCAGACACTGTCCCCTCAGGCCACTGGGCATAGTCCAGGCTGGCTCCAGGCACCCAAAATCCCCTGCTTGGAGCCCCAAGCCAGACCTTGGACTGCCAGAGCTGCCGGAGATGGCAGAGACCCCTCAGGAGAGGGGTACTCCAGAAGTGTGTGCCTCAGGCAGAGTTCCTGGTCCCACAGCCCAGCTGACAGGCACTTGGCCACCCTTGCTGCAAGGCCATAGCCACCCCCTTGTCCTCATCCTGGCCCAGAGCCTCTCTAACACATCTGCCTTCCCAGCCTGGCTGCCCACACCCAAGGTTAACAGCATTGTCCATGCTGGGTTTGTGCCCATGTCCACCTCCAGCCTGCCAAAGCCCCCGAGGGGACAGTGGGCCTGTGGGAACACCCAGCTGCTGCTGGGGTGCCTCTGTCCCATCAGCACTGGCTTTCAGTGATGCTGCTCCAGCACAGACCAGTGACAGCCTCCTGGAGGGCTTTATGCCCATGTCACATTCGCAGCAGCTCCCCAGTGACTGCCACCCCTGTGACTGTCACCCACCCCGCAGGATTTTCTAGCTCCTGAGTGACTTGCAGTATTTTCTTACCCAGATTTGCCAACAATTCCCCTCTTGCAAAGCCTTTGACACTGGGAACAGCACACCAAGTGCCAAATTTTGCTCTTGCCATTCCCAGATGTCCTCACTGTAAGTCCACCCCCTAGACATGTTCAAGAAGGTCATCCCAAGGTCTTCCTTCAACCTGCACTGTGAGGTTACCACAGAGGAGAGAAAATCCCACCTGGTAGAAATTCCAATTCTTTTCTTTCAGAAGAGCACCAGAATCTCTGGGTTATTTAGAGACTTTCACCAAGTGGAGAAAATCAGCCCTTGATTTCTCTTGCCTTCATTGTCCATCCATGTGCATTCCAGAAGGGGAATTACTGCTTAGTTAAAAAATGTGAAAACACATACTTTTGGTCCCTGCAATGGCATGTAGGGCTGTTTTCTTCTTTTTATTTTTCTACAGTATGTACCACGACAAATAACCAATTGCAAACATTCAAAAGTATCAGGCTGGCAGTGCTACTTCGCCCCCTTTTGAAATACAGTTGACAAGATAAAAGTTGTGTCAGTCATAATTTGCTCTAGTCATAGACACTAAGCCATAATATTTTAAGTTTTAAACATATTCTGGACTATGCAGTTTGATAGACTGACATCCAAGAACACTGATGCCTTTGAAAAATAAAAGAACCAACATTTGTGACAAATTTTACTGCTCTTCTAATGTTCCATACACTAGTCAAAAAGTTGTTTGTTTATAAAGATCTGATTCCCTGAAAACTATCCACGTCAAAAACCAAACAGCTGTGGAGATCAGTGAAAAACATATTTTGATAGGAACTATTTGTTATAAAACCCAGGGTATTGTAATAAGCATACCTTGGAAATTTATAAAAAGTGGAGAAATACTCTAGTTCCCCCTCTGTGAAGCAGCAATTACTGCAGAGTAATGCTCTGGAGCCACAGGCACAACGTTGCTGTGTTGGGAACCTAAAATAAAAATTTCTGTCCACATTTCCTGTGATGTTTGCTATACAGGCACAGTAAACAGGATGAATGGTCTGGCACACGAGTTCCTCTCTGCAGTTTAATAGCCTGAGGTATATCAGCTGTCTAACTGTGTAATCCAATTTCATAAAACACCCAAGAATTATGAAAGATCCAGCCTGTAGTTGTGGAAACTGCTGTCATGCAATTTAGGTAGCTGAGACTGGTCTGTCTATATTAAGTATAGTTATGTACACTATTGCAATACCTTTTTCTTTTCCCATGTCTACCAGCAATAATAACAAAATATTTCCATTTACAGTATCCTGGATCAAATACATTTCATGCTTACTTGGTTTTGATTTGCTTAGGAACTCTGCAGGTTTTATTTAGAATTTGCTTCAGTCAAAGCAAGTTTTCCTCTCAAGTTAACAAATCTTGGATCACACCTCAGCCCCCAAATTCTGAGAACATGGTCTGAATAATTCTGAAGGGAAATTTGCATGCTTGCTTAGAACTTTAAAGACAGAAATAGGTTAATTGGTAACAGAAAAAAAGCATAGGGAACTCAGGAAACAAGTTAATAGGAATGTTTCAATTTTTCCTTTTCAAAGGATTTGTGCCATGCACTTTGTTTAGTGGGTGCCAAACCAGGTTCTCTCATGTAATAAACTTGCCAGCCACAAACAAACAAGCAAACAAACAAATATAGGAAAAAAACCAAAGCAAAATACCAAAAAACCCCACAACCAACCAAAATAACCCCCCTAACAACCTTCTAACCATCTTTGCATCAATCCAATGGCGTTTATCAAGGTACAGCAGTGGTTGGCACGTTAGCAGGGCATTTGGTAAAAGATACTTTATTTTGGATTTGACTTGATACAGAATAGGCAATTGAAACCATGGGCCACTAAGTCTACTTGAGGGAAGGTCAATAGGGAGAAATTAATGCACACATTCATTACTTTGAGAGAGACAAGGATATTTTGAGTAGACAGAAATATTCTGGGACAAATAACTGTGTTTTCTGGCTCAGGGCAATCTCCCACAAATCTGACACCAGGTTCCTGACAAATTCCTCTGTGACTCTTAGCCACTGCGTTGCCCTCCATTCTCCCACAGGAGAGAGTACACAAACATGAAAATAATCAACATTTCATAATAGCAGGCTATTAACGAGCATCCTATGCTTGAGAACATAGGCCCTTGAGTTCAAGTCCAGGAATGTGTCCAAAAAAACATATTCATTGTTTTTAGGCTTCATTACCAAGTTGAATCAAAGTCTACAACCACTTGAGACACAACTTGGTACCAGAACAAAAGGACAGGAAATCAAGGGCTTAAATTCTTTGTCAATCCCCACAGGTTTTGAGGATTCCCTTCTAGGATATCTGCCTTAGCAGCAGATCAACACCCTTTCTTCCTCAAGATAGGCACATTTAGGGTGCCAGGCAGAGTGGGGTATGTCTAGAAGGACTTTCTCTTGTGGAACTATTCGATGTTGATTCTTAAACCAAATCTGAATGAAAAACAAGCCTTTCCCTTCATTGCATCATTGGAGGAGGCAGGAAGTTGCATCTGTGCCAGGCAGCGTCCTTGAAGCACATCCAACTGCAGAGCATCAGTCCAGAGTGAACCAGACTCTGTAGGCTGAGAAAAGCATCAGAAGGACACAGCTTTTTCTTCCCCAAAAGCTCCTCCAGAATTAGGGGAAGTAATGCAGAAACCTCATTTTCAAGCTGTTCCTTTGTGCAGTCCTTGCTTCTCTTAATAGCTTATCCCAAAGATGAAAATATCCACCCCTCTGCAGCTGCATCAGTCAAAATGACTGTTCCCATTGGTGCTCAGTGAGACACTCAGGATTAATTAACGTGGCATTGCAACCCTGAAACCCCTTCAGACTGCTGCCAGCACTGAGCTGATGGAGAAAAGTTTGCTTAAGTAGTTCTATTCAACTAACTGTTGATAGCAAAATGATGAATTGGTACCTCTTCTTGGCTTTCTCTTACAGCAGAGAACATTCATATTTAATACACTTCCCTTCTTTAACCTGCACTACCAAATTGATAGTGGATCATTTCAGTGAAACTATTAATGTCTAATGGATTTGTTTTGGGTTTATTTATTTTATCTTGTTCTCAGAGCAGACAGTACACTTAGTCACAAATGGCAGTAAATTGAATATAAAAAGATTTTATAGAACCTGAGGAAGATTGAGTTGTCTTTAGAAACTGGCACATCACTTGGACACATGGCAGAGTGTATTATTTAAGTCTATATTGTTGGGGTTCTGACTAATGATGAGCTTAATTATTCTGAATTAGAAGCTCAGCTGGTGACTGAATATCTGTTCAAGTGTAGAACATCAACAGGGCCTTGTCTGTTTTTCTGGACATTGTCATTCCACCATAACTATACCCTCTGACCCATCCAAAAATAGCCTAAATATAGTGATGTTTCAGGAAAAGAAACAAGCCTCCTGGGCCTGCTGGAGGCTGCTGATATCTTGACTTGAAAGCAGTGAGTGATACAGATAAATTCTTCCACGGGTGTTTAACTACCACTGTTTGCATCTGAATGATCACTGAAAGCTTCTAAGAAATCTCCTTTAGCACTACTGTGCTAAGAAGCTCAAGCAAGCCATCCAGATAAATATTACCAGGCTGAATAAATGCAGTAGCAGCACAAAACAAAAAAATTAAACAACAAGCGAACAAAGCAAAGAAGTAAATAAAAGATTTATAAAACCACCAATAACAAACTAAAAAAACCAAAATTAAGTAATTTTACCACTTTTATTATCACCTCAAAAGTGATTTTCCAAAATAAATACTACATCCAAGTCAGTACCAAGTGTTAAAAGACACTGACAGAAGCTAGTGTAAAAGAAATTACAAATTATTCCACCTGTTTTCAAAACGTGCCAGTAATTATCTGTTTGATTGAAAAAAAAAAAGAAAATTGATTTCTTTGGACAAGGACTAACATATCATCCCATTTGTAGAAAAGCTTAGGTGGTATTCAGCAAAAACAGGCGGCAGCTCTGGCACAGCTACTGCCTGCTCCAGGCTCAGGTAGGCACCTGAGCTGCCTCACTGCACTGCAAAAATAATGCGTCTGTAGTGGGCCAAATTTGCTCTTTTCTTTGTACAGAAACCTTCCTAGAGTTAAGATGAAGGTGTGAGGAACCAATGGCATTTTTAATTGCCGCCATAATTGCTTGTATTGTCAATTTACTAATGTTTGTGATTTGTCTGTATTCTCATCACAAGTGACTTCTTAGGAGACCAAATAATAGTCAAAGAGATTTATTTTATTTTTTTAATGGGAAAAAAAAAAAAAAAAGTGGTGTAGGAAAACTCCTATGGATATATGATTCTTCTCAACAAAAACTTAGACACGTTTGAAATCATGTTAACC
>WEKY01002210.1:7049-28757 GCA_013390045.1 Picathartes gymnocephalus
CTGTTTCTTATGGAAGCTTTGTTTTTTGTTATTTTGGCTTCAGGTGTGCACTGTTGAGAGGGCCAGGTAACCTGCTAAAATTTTTCTGATACAGACAGAAATTTTGGAGTCTGTGATTTTAAAGTTTATCAGGATGTGCAAGTTTGTGAAAACTGCAAGAAACTGAAGGTTGACACCTGTCTTAATAATATCATGTTTCAGTTGCAACCAAAACATTATGACATTCTGGACTGTATTTCATCTGTAGTCTGTGTAAAAATGTAGCTAACTATATGGCTCAACCTCACCTGCTGGCATCTCTAAGTGTGAGAAATGAACAGTCTCACTCCGTTAAAATTTAGAAAGATTTATAAATGGCACTCAAGGACCAGGATAAGCCCAAAACCTGCACAGCAAAACAGAGTGAAAACAGCGGCGTACACGTGCTGGGTGCTCCCCGCCAAGAGAGTCCACAGACGGAAGGAGGACCCCGTGCAAGGCATGAGTGCAGTTCTTATACCAGAGTCCATGATCCTGATTGGTCCATTTTTCAATCCTTAGTTTGATTAGCTTGTTGTCTAGAACACGATTGGTCCGTTTAGATGTCTCCTCATTGGCTCGTTATAGTCCAGTCACTGTCCAGGGGTCGCTGCTACTGGTCGGGCGTTGATCCCTTTATGTTAATTACCTGTGGAAAGTTCTAGCTGCTCCCTCTCCTTAGAAGTCCGTATCAACACCACCCCATGGTTACATGCACACATTGCACCCGTAACAATTCTAATGCAACAAAGGGCTTCCCATCCCAATGCAACAACAATTAAACAGTTCATTAATACACAGTTAACAATTAACCACAATACCCTTTCACTATCAACATGAACTCATTATGCTGTAATTAAGAACTCCCTCTTTAATCATGAAAGCCCACCCTGTCCATAAGTCATTCCCAAATGCTTCCTTAAATACTTGATTGTACCTGAGATGTAAACTGATATTTTTGTGGATGTGGGAGGGACACTTTCCACAGATAAATCAGTCTTTATCACCAAAGAGGAGATCAGTGATCATACATCAGAGATCAAAGAGGAAAGCACATAGTTAGGGCACTTCTGTCATACTGAACATGCTAGATATTGCTACTGGTTTTAGTTTCACTGTTCGTAGCACATTTTTTCTTCACCTGTGACACAATAAATGACCAAGTACCTACTTATAAATTATTAAGTCAATGACCTACAATGAGATAAACCTAAAAGCATGTTCGTTAGGAAAGGTTACACAGTCTGTTATGAGGAACTGACTGGAAATCACAACTTCCTTAGTTATAGCCATGTTGACCTTTCAGTTTTTCTCTCCATAAGTATAGTTGCAAAAAAACCAAATTTTTAGACAAAGAACATTCAGGTGCTGATCCCTCTTATGATGAAGCCATTATCCTTAGGAAATAGGGCACTGATAATTTTCCACAGCTGATTTCATTCTACCTGTGCAGGATTTAGGAGGGTGAAAGGGTAGTCTGAGGCTTCCTAGAGGGGAAGCTACTGTCCTTTTCTAAGAGTTATTACCATGTTAACCTTAAGACTGCTTTGTAATACTGTGTGCACTAATAACACATCAGTTAGAATTTTTTTCTGGAAATGTCTGTGAGGCAGGGAGCTAGAGGGTGCCTTTGGAAGAGTTGCTTCCTGAATGCCTTAATTCTTTATCCAATTATCTGAAAATCAGAGTTGGAGGTGTTTTCCACAGTGCTCTGGCAACCTAGAGATGCAGGTTCTGATAAGACTGAAGGAAACGTGTTCGCATTTCCATGCATAAATACTTTTGGTTCAGGTCCTACATCTGTGTCTCTGGTCAGTTTTATCTGGGTTTTGTTTATTGTTATGCTACCGCTAACTGAAAAAATAATGTTGCTTCCCTGTTTCCTAAAGGTAACAGCTCATAAGCCTTTTCCTTTTTATTACTGTAATTATTTGTGTTTTACATAATTCTACAATGATAGCTGACTTTGTGTCTGATGTATGACGTATTTTAATAAAAGTTAAGAGAAGAAATGATGCAATTAATTGTGATTGCTAACAGTAGATTCAAATTAAAAATTAGGAAAAATTGTGACAAATGCTTATAGTAATATCTTATAATTTATACATTTGTGGATGATGCCTCTGTTATGAATCCTGCAGTGCATTTCAGGTGAATGTATTATCTTGATCATCCAATATTTTAAGTAATTGTCATTTCATAAAAGAAGATTAAAGACATTATAGCTGCTGAAACTAGTTTGATTTTAAACTTCAGGGACATTTTCTTTTTAATTTGGGATCATTCTTTTTTGGAACCATTCTTTGAAAAAGTCATTCTCTTTTCTTCTTTTAATTTTTTTCCCCCCTTGTTACATTAACCTCACTTTGAAAAGGAAACTGTAAGGGAAACTTATTTTTCTGACTCTGAAATGGCTTTCTTCAGCATGGAAGAAACCTGAATTGCTGCTACCTCAATTGTATTCCTAATAGTATTTGATCTTGGATGATTTTTTAGCACTTTATAAATGAGATTCCTAGGGATGGTGTCCTCGACTACATTTCAAACTGTGGGGTGTGTAGGGGGAAATAGGTAATTGTTTTGCAAAAAAAGAAATGATGAAGAAGACTTTTTACAAGCATTGACGGTGAAAGGGATTTATTAGTGATCATTACTGACTGGGCATGCTGAGATAAAAAGTGTTGAAAACCTTTATTATCTATTGTCTCACTTGGTTTTACATTGTAGAAATGTCATTTTGCTTTTACATTGCATAAGATCAAATTCTAGGCACTCAGTTGCAAGGTGTCCAGGCACCGTGTGCATCAACACAGAGCTCTTTAACTTCCAAGGGAACAACAGGGTTTTATTAAGATCCTCTTCAATATACAGAAATAGCAGAGAAAGGAAAAAAGAAACTAATTTACCTGGTCAAAAAGAAGGCAAGACTCCCCGAATCAAGAGCTTTATGGTTTTCCACATTTACTTAATAACAGCATTTTACGATTATTTGAAAATAGGAGGAGGCTTTTCTGAATAATGAGTCTAACTTCAGGTTGCTATTGAATAGAGTTATATGAAAAAATAATAGATTACTCTCTTGCAAGTTTTAGTATTTCAAAGTTCAATAAATGCACAGTCCAGTCCTATTGTATGCAAAAAAAATATTTTCTACAGGCTTAAAAACACTGATTGTATAAATTCAGATAAATTGAAAATCTATCTTATCTATAAATATGTCTGTATAATGCAAAGTACAAAAAACATCATCTGCTCTAACTAAGATGCATATGGTTGCAACTGTTTTTTAGGCCTTTGGTGGAAAAAACCCTGTGGGTAAGTACTTAGATGCAGTGAAGAACATCACGGTGTTTTGTTGTAACCCAGTGTTTTAATTTCCTTATTTAATTCTTTGTTTCTCTGTGATATCAAAGCACTAATGAATAGTCAGTTTATAATTAGAAAAGGGAAGTTATCAATTTAATGATCCATTTTTAACTAATAATTTCTTTAAAAACTTTCTTTACAATGATGTGGGTACTTCTGTGATGTCCATTTGGTATCCAAGGCCTGAAAGATGGGCTTTGTTCCTGTAGGGCTGACTCAGGATTTTATGACAAAAGTGGAATAGCTTATAGCTAGCAAGTTCCATAAATTTAATCTGAAATATGAATGGAGACTTTTTAAGGATAAAAACTCCTTGGTTTTGCCACAGGTCACACTCTGCCCCTTCAACGAGGCAATGATGGGAGTCACATTCAGTGCATAGAGGTTTCTCTCTACTGCTCCTTCTCTGACACCTTTTTCCTATGTGCTGGTGTGAATTCTCCATAGGTTGCAGAGCCCATGGGTCTGTGCACCAAGAAGGGAGAGAAGAGGGCATATACATTGTGTGTGGGTGTGTGTCCGTGGTGGTCACCAGTGAGCATCAGGCTAGACTAGCTGGCATGTAGGCAACCTCGTGCTGATTTGGAAGTCCTAAAAATTTATGGATGTTTTTACATCTCTTTTTGAACTGTTTTGTGGATGCTCCATGTAACATGGGTGATAGGACCTCAGTCAGTAGTTTCAACATGGCACGTTCGGGTAACAGTAAGGAACAGGTTTAAACATTTAATTTTTAGAGGAGAAATTTTTTTAAGCAAGGGTTATCACACAAGTGTGTCCTCTAAGATACTCGTGCTTTCCTGAGATGTTTATTTCTTTTTAAAAGAGAAGTTTAATACATGGATCGTCCTTTCACAGTACTTGTTAAACTTTTCCACTGACAGTTACTCATCTCTGCCCTGATAATATTTCTGCTTCAAATGTTAAATGTTAAACATCTTCCATTTTCATTTCATGGATTTAGGAATGCACTAAACCAGTTTTAAGTGTCTGGGCAATATCTGCCAGATGTTTAAGCCATCTAATGTAGCTGAAGAGGAAAGTGGTTCTCCTTTTAGGAGAGAAGGATAACTTACTTTCCTCTTTTAAGATTCAGATAAACAGGGTGTCATGGTTTAACCTTAGCCAGCAACTAAGTACCATACAGACATTTGCTCACTTCCCTGCTATCTGGAGAGTGGTATGTTGAGTAGAAGTAAATCAGAACTAGGTAACACCCATGGGTTGAGATAAAAACAGTTTAATAATTGCAATAAAATAAATATTACTACTAACAACAGCAACAGCAACAATGTAATTATAATGAAAAGGAGATAACATAAAAGAGGAGTAATAAAACCCCAAAAAGACGAATGATGCACAAAACCATTGCTCACTACCCACTGACTGATGCCCAGCCTGTCCTTAAGTAGTGATTGATCCCTCTTGGCCAACAGCCCAGTTTATGTACTGGGAAAGATGTTCTATGGTGTGGAATATCCCTTTGGCGAGTTTGGGTCAGCTGTCCTGGCCACGCTCCCTCTTGGCGTCTTGTGCACCTGTTCACTGTCAGAGCATGGAAAACTGAAAATCCTTGTCTTAGGGTGAGCACTTCTCAGCAGCAACTGAAACATCAGTGTGTTATCAACATTATTCTCAAATCAAACCCAAAACACAGCATTGTACCAACTACTAGGAAGAAAATTAACTCTATCCCAGCTGAAACCAGAGCACAGGGAAAGAAGTTACTAGTTTAAAGTGATTTTCTGTGTGTAGTTCTTGGTGAGCTAAAATTGTTATGGACAATATATGACTGAACTGTACATGCAGAACACTAACAATTAATATTGGGCAAAAGTATCAGCATGCTTCCTTAATAACACAGATATATATCATTGAATTGCTGCTTTTGCACTCTTTTTTCCTAAGGTTGTTAAATAATCTAGTGGTTAAAACAGTTTTACTGTGGAGCAGAAATGTGGTGGCTGAGTGATACCTAGGAGTTATGGCATTATTCTTTAATTACTAGTGGCCATGTAAAGACAGCAGAAGTGAACTCTGCTGATGGTGTGCCTTAATTCTTGTTGCCTCTGAGATATTATATTGTAATGATCATTACCGGATCAAAAAAATATTATCTGAGTGACTTTAACGGGTTGTCCTACAGGTACAAACTATTGGTCATTTATGTGCTTGGAATGAGAATGACAACTGGATTTTACCCTTCATGTTTTGTTGCTGCTTCAGTCTTCCAAATGACAAATAATTTCAGTGGGGTTTTTTTGTTTTCTTCTTTACCAAGTACTGCGACATATGAGCTTTTGGGATAATTGTACTCTTAATATGCAGTTGTGACTGTTGGAAAGAGAAGGGGAATTAAATGCAATTTCTAGTGAAGAAAAGCAAAAAATAAGAAATTATATATTAGTCAAGAGGGTGGTAGAAATGAAAAATGATTTTTTTTCTTGCAGGGAGTTAGCGAGAATGATGCAACAGAATACGCCTTTTGAACAAGTTGTATAAGTCAGAATGAGACTAGAAATCTCTTTTAATTGATGATCTGTGTATTTGGAATCCACTCCTGAAGCCTGAATGTGTTGAAAAAAATCATTGAAGTCTAAACTTTACTGTTAGTTACTCCTCCTTGACTTTGCGGACAGTTACAGTGTATTGAGTAAGTTATAGAGAAGATTTTCCTACCCATTTTTAAGGTTGTTTGCAGTGTAATATTTATAGATTTTGCTTTAAAGACTGAAGTTTTAATTGGCTTTGCTGTGGCACTAATTCTAATAGTAAGCAATTCTTCAGAAATATCAACAAACTTATATTTGAAGCATGTCACTTTGTGAGGTGACATCTAATTTTTACCCTTCCCAGTTTACTAGGACATTAAGTTAAAGTTATTGCAGTTTCTTGGAATACTTGGCACAAAAGTCTGGAACCTGATTTGGGAAAGTATTTAGTGTTCTGTGACACTTCACATGGAAAGTACATCCCCAATGCCCTTCTGCAGACTACAGCTCTCTAACAAGAATCCAGATCAGCTGCCAGTCATCTGTGGAAAACCTAATTAAGGTCTTGATGGCAAAAGTCAGAACAGCCAAATCCTGACTGCACTGTTTTCTGTAAAAAGTTTGTTTATTCCTCAAATGTACCTCTCAGGATGACTGCACAATCCCCCAGAGCTGAGGAAATAGGGCTTTTGGTAAGAAGAAAGTTCTGTCACTATCATCCTCATGTCACTATCTTGTGACTTGTTTCTCTCTTTTGCTCTGAATTCTTTGTCCAAATCAAGTAATTTTCTAAGAAATCACAGAGGTTATTCTCTTTGCTGAAGCAATAACATTCCTCATTCACTTCACATTTATTTTTTTCCACCTGCCTCTTGCCATTTCTGTGGAAAAACCTCTCTGATCTATTTTTAACTTGCTTTTGGATCCTACTCAATTCTATTCCCTTTTTCTCCTTCTTCATTTTTCAAGATTATTTTCTGTCTACCTTGTTGCAGGATCCTTTCTTTGTCATATCCTTTTTTTTTTTTTGTGAATTAATCTAATCCATTTTTTGAAGTGTAATGAACACATTTGGAATAAGACTTTATGCACAGGGAGCTGATCAAAGACAAAATTAACTGTCTCTGAAGGACAATCCTTACTAAAGTCCTTAGCCAAATACCAATTTTCAGGTTTTCATATATGCATGTAAAACCTGGCTTTAGTTATTTAATGCCAGCTTCACTTCTGGCATGCTTAAAAGTAACGTTATGGTGGACTGCAGTATGCTGTGGACTAAAACTTTTGTTAATAGGTGCTACCAGTTAGTACGTAGGGAAAAAGAAACATGAAAACAAACCTCAACAAACAATTCAATATGGAATTCTCCCCAGAGAGGTCGATTTAACTGCTCTGATACACAAAACTGGAAAATCTGACAGTGATATGAGAGGAGATGAGTGAATACTCTGAGCATGAGCTTGTGGTTTGTCATTTTGCCTTGTCCTTTTGATCAGAAAAGATAGATGGCAAAGATTATCACTATACAGTGAGGAATAAATGAGAAAAGAGCAATTTATAAGTAGATTTGCCTGAAGTTATTTGGCTTATCAGACAGCAGATTTCCTTTAGTCTCTGATAGACATATAGATTTTGTACAGTAGCATTTTTTCACACCCCACAGCCCTCCTCACTTCCCCAAACCCCAACAAAATGACCAGATAAAAACCCCATTAGATTACTACAGTCCCCCAGAGGTTACTTCTCCTGCAACTTACTCAGTAAACCTACTAATGAGTAGGTTAAAAACCTCTATGTGGCTTAAGAAAAATTGAGTAGATCCATTTGTATTTAGCTTGAAAAGAACAAAATGACTCCTGAGGTGTCATACTCTCCAGGGATGGTCCTGCACGTCTCATGAAGTTACAGAAAAACTGGGAAGGTGTCAGATAAGGGCTGTTCTTTCTTCAGTGTCGTCTTATCTTATGTGATTACAAAGTTCTTTCTGAGTAGAGATTTCTTTTTAAAGCACTTCTCTGATTTCTGATTTTTGGAGAGCCCTTTCATTTTTACCTTGGTTTGTTTCCCATTTAAGACTGTGAATCGTAAGAGTGGCATTAATCAACATTGACTTTGATACCTGGAGATTATTAATGCAAAGTGTATGACTTAACTGTCAAGACTCTAATGGTGCTGTGTAGTTCTAGGCTGTATTTCATAGATTCAGAGAATTGCTATGGTTGGAAGGGACTTCTGGGGATCATCTTGCCCAACCCCCCATACCAAGGCAAGGTCACCTAGAGCAGGTTACACAGGAACATGTCCAGGTGGGTTTTGAATGTCTCCAGAAGGGAGATTCCATGACCTCCCTGGGCAGCCTCTTCCAGTGTTTTGCATCCCTTGACATAAAAAAGTTCTTCCTCATGTTGAGATGGAGCTTGCATTTTAATTTATGGCCATTGCTCCTTATCCTGTAGCTGGCCATCAAAAAGAGTCTGGAAACATTCTCTTGGCACCAGCTTTTGGGATATTCATATGCATTGATGGAATCTTCTCTCAGTCTTCCCTTCTGCAGACTAAAGAGGCCCAGCTCCCTCACAAGAGAGATGCTCCAGACCCCAACTCATCTTTCTGGCCTCTGCTGGACCCTCTCCAGTAGCTCCTTGTCTTTCTTGTGCTGAGGAGCCCAGAGCTGGACACAGCACTCCTGATATGGCCTCACCAGGGCTGTGAAGAGGGTCAGGATCACCTCCCTTGACCTGCTGGCCATACTCTTCCCAATGCACCCCAGGACACCGTTGGCCCTCCTGGCCACAAGGGCACTGCTGGCTCATGGCCAGCTTGTCACCCACCAGGACCCCCAGGTCCTTCTCCACAAAGCTGCTCTCCAGTAGGTCAGACCCCAGCCTGTGATGGTACCTGGGGTTATTCTTCCCCAGCTGCAAGACCCTGCACTCTCCTGCTGAACTTCGTTAGGTTTCTCTGTGTCCAGTTCTCCAGACCATTCTCTCTGTCTCCATCCTATTTCTGTCTGGTTTGTTCAAGGATACTATCAAACAGCAGTCTCCCTGGCTACCAGCACAGCTTACAGCTCTGGGATCTTTCCCTTTCTTTCAAACAGCTTCATGCTTTAGATTTGCAGAAATTTGTAACCTAAGGGACCAATACTTCAAGGTTATTTCAGTCAGCCTTGACAATCCTTCTACAGAAAAATTGTATATTACCCTATATAGAAACAGCTGTGATATGGCAGAAACCTCTAATGTTGCAAGTATTTCAGATGCTGTACGAAATACTTGTATTTTTATTTTCTCTCCATCTTCCTACCTTCCTTGGGAGAACTGGTTCCCTTTGAATTTTTTTGTTTTGTTTTGTTTTGAGGCATTTTTTTTTTACCACACTGAAATTTAGCACATGTAGTTAAAGCACGATGGTGCGAAAGCAAATTATTTAACATACCTGGAATTGCACACATAAAAGGATAAATTAACTACTGTAAAATGACACTGACAGGATCTTGTGCTTTTTTGTTTGGACTTTTATTTTTTCCCAAAACTGGAAGAAAAATATTTATGGCTCTTGGCCATAATTAAAACCCCAAAAAGCCAAAAATAACCAAAAAACCAAAACCAAACCAAAACAAAAACCACACACAAAAAACCCCCCAAACCCAAACCAAACAATCAAACAAAAAAAACCAAACAAAACCCCCCCCAAAAAAAACCAAAAAGAGGGCGAAGTTGTATTTGGCTTCCACAGAAGTTGAGAAGTTAACTTTTGTACTTAAAATGTGCTTGAACACACTGTATTGATATCTGAGTTAATTGATAACACAAATGGGAAAGAATATTATCAACTCAGAATTCATTTGCCTTCTAGGACAGATGGAGAACCAAAAGGATGCCAGACACTGGAGCTAACTCTGCTCCTGATTCTGGGACTCCCTAAATAAACAGAGTTGTAAAGAGTTAGGAGTGCAGTGCCCAAAAATACTTTTTTACGGCAATTTTTAGACAAGGAAGGAAAAAAATGTAACATAGGTGCCTATTTATGCCTATAAGTCTAGAAAGTGGAGACAGGAAAAGCCTCAGAACACAACTTCTTAGGCTCGGGATGTAAAGTCTATTTTCTAACAAATTATTTCTCCAAGTTGTTACATGAAAAATTGGGTGATTTAGGTATAGGAATCTGCAGCTCTTTGAAATACCGCAAAACCAATCTTGTTATTCAGAAGACAAGACACCCATTGAAATGCCAGCAGCATGCAGAAGTCGAATTCTATTAATCCTTAAAGTTCTGATTAGCATCTCTGCAGCCCTCTGCTTGTACAAATGGTAACTAGTGCAGTGGAGAATAAAATGTCTTTAGTCCTTAAACTAAAATTTAGCAATATCTCTGTGTAACCTGTGATTTTAAAAGAAGTCTTATTTTGCGTTACATTGCTGCTATAAGCACTCCAACTATGGCAAGGTAGTAACAATAATTTTTCAAAACACTTAAATTTTTCATGTGTTCTCATCTGATTATATGCTAAAATCGTGTACTAGATGAAGCAGATCAACTCTGGCATAAATGTGGAATAGACTCACCTTGACATCTACTCTTTTTTTTTTTTTTTTGCACTGGGTATGTACAGTGGTATTGTACAATGTAATGTATGAATCATTAGAATAGTGTGCATTATGACCAAAAAAGGTTTGCATATTTATGTGATATTTCACAACACATTATTTCAGCCTTTCTTTAAAACTCGTTCAGAATCTTTGTTGAGGAAATATATCAGAGATTGCTACACTTGATGAAGTTATTATTAGTCAATTATAGTTTCTTTGACAAATTAACATAGATATTAATATGACTTTCCTTTTGTCTTTATTCTGTTCTGTATACAAGGTGAAAAAACCCCAATCTTATAATTTTATAAAATGAATATTTTATTTTGGAGGATAGTTTATTGGATAGTTTCCGCAAACTTTATTCTTTATGCAGGATAAATTTAAATGTTATGCACCTAGGTCAAAAACCTTGTTATGCATGAACATTATACACTCAGTGAAGGGTTGAACTGTCAGCCAGATATGTATTTTGGATGGTTCCAGATTCAGTGCTAGAGTGGAGAACTAAATAAATCCCATAGGCTTAAATAACAAAAATATATTAGTGAGACCCAGAACTACTGACCTAAGTGAGCCTGTAATCAGACATCACAGAGTGCAGTAACTGGGGAATTATGGAAGAGAGTGTTGATTAGGGTGAAATGAAGTTAGGCATGGAGATTAAAGCTGGTCAAAAAAAAGTTTAGAATCTCAGAGATTGTGTGAGAAGATGAAAAGCAGTAGTTTCTAAGACATGTGTGTTCATGCCTCTGAGTTCCTGATTTTCTGTGACAAGGCCTCCCAGAGCTGCATTTCCACCACTATGCATTTAAATTTCATAGCTCAGTCCCACCTACTGAGAGAGCCAGCCCTACAACTCCATCCAATCCACTGCTTCAAAAGCTCAGGCTGTCAATCCTATCATATCCCCATAGTTTTTTCCTTCTCCTCCCTTGATACATCAGAAAGTGCATAGCTGGATGCTTCAGACTCTTGATGTCATACACGTTTTCCACCTTCCATTTTTTTATCAGTACAGCCTGTCAGCTTTTTTCACCCTTTCAGTAAAGTGCAGTCACTGTTGATAGCTTTGGGACCCTCTAGCACACACCCAAATTTTGCGCTTTTTTTGGCTGATATCTGTTTCTGGATGTTGAAACCAACTTCAAACTAATCTGTCTTTGTATTCTATAAGGCTGTTTCACTCAGGCTGTTGATAGTTTGAGTTTCTAGTGCAATCTGTTTTGGGAATGTGTGACAGGCTTGATGTAATTTAAAGCTTAGGAATAAGTCTCCTAGTCATTTGGAGTTCTGTCTAAATTTGAATATTCCTGTGTGCACTTGAAAACTATTAAAATCTTGGGGGAGGTTGTCCTCTAGCATGACTCACTGCTGACTGGGGCTTTGAACTGGTTGCCCTGTCCTCTTTTCTTCATGTATTTACTTGTTGCAATGCTTGCCCCTGCTGCAGATGAGCTGTGTTTTTAGATATGATGCCCTCTTGATGTTTCATGCTGAGTCTAAGAAACAGCAGCTCCACTAATTGTAATTTTTCTTTTTCCCCTACTGACTCCTCCTGATGATAAAAAGATAAAAAAAATGGTTCTTGGAAGTAGGCCAGTAGTGAAGCTGACAGTCCCAGAAGCCTCTTAGTAACATTCCTTCAATGAATTTCCAGGCGTGGTGACCGCAATGCAGTGGAGCAGATTCTTTAGACAAGGTCAGACTGGTATTCAGCAGAATGCAAATAGAAATTGTAACTCAGCACAGACATATCTCACTCTGTCACATGCACTGCCTGCTGACAAATTAATAACTCTTTCAGGATTTAAATGCAGGTGTTTTTCAAGGCTGTTCACTACTTTGGTGGCAGCTGTAATGTTCTTGGATATACCTACCATATACATTTCTTTTTCATTATGAGGTGAATCACTGAGCAGGGAACAATTACTGCCTAACTGCTCATATCCCACTGAGTATTACAGTGGGTTGGTGTTAGCTCACAGTGCTGTCTGCAAGCTGTCCATATGTCAGTGGTTTTTGTATCAGTGGTTGGAAAGAGATCTCACGAGCTGCTGCATGATGTGGGCAAAAGCTGTTGTGTTTTCTTTCTACCTATCTGGCAAAGATGAGGTCACCATACCAGTGCCTGTGCCAGAAGAGTGATAATAAAGTGTTCCATTCTGCCACCAGTTTGTACTTCTGACAGTTTTAGGAAGTTGTGCTGGTGTTACTTTCGGCTCTCTCTGCTTCTCTTCTATGAATCACAGTACCACAATACCCCATACATATGTGTTTTTCAGGAGGTGGCATGTGAACCCCTGGCATGTATCAGATGCTGACTTAGAAATATACTTACAATTCTTACAATTCTTGCTGTGAAAAAAGCTTCTTCAAGTAGATCTGGATGAGGGCTTACAGAAAAGAGGAGGATTTCCCAGTATTGCTTGTCCCTCATTTAATCTGTGGCAAAAATCTTCCTTCAGGGATTGACCCAGAGAAGAAAGCTCTAAAATGTGTATGTAGAGGGGCATGTTCAAGATCTGTCAAGTGCAGGCATGTGCTCTGCAGCATCCACACATTAATCTGCAACTACGTGTTGCAGTAGGGAGGGTTTTGCAGTAAAACCTTGTAGTAGGGGGCTAGAGACTTGTCAAGGACAAAGGTTGGAAAGGAGACCCTTCACCCAGGTAGCTGCAGACAGTTCTTTCTCTGGTGATGGTGGTGGGGTAGCTACTCAAAAAGAATGGGGAGGATAGGGAATAACAAAAGGCCTGAACATGTCTGAAAAATCCTTGCTTTGGTGTTTGGCCCAGTATTAGATTTCATTTTCTTAAATGTGAAGAGTCTTTCAAGGCTGGCAGAGCAAGATGTAGGTAGTTACTTCATGGTGTTGTCTATTACATAATTTACCCAGCAGCAAAACAGGGGCCTCTGACTGAGCACACTCTGGCCTGTACAAGAGCTTATTGCAGTGCTCAGGGACAGGGCCAGCCACACTTCATGCTCCAGAGGAGAAGGGAGAAGGAGGCAAAAAAATGTTGAGAAGACAAAGGAAAGAAGAAAGAAGAAAAAAAAAAAAGCAGCAAAATAAAGAAGAAACACCTGAGGAGGAGAAAGATCTGAAAAGGTAAAAACGACAATTAACCAGTAGCATGGCAAGAAATGAAATGCAACAGCAGAAAGAGGCACATAAGGCTTGGGCTGGGAAACATTCCACTGAATCTCATGATTCTTCAGAGTTCTGTTAGTTTCCTTTTACAATAGATAAGGATGGGAAGGCTTCTCCCTGGTACAGTGGGGTAAGTGAATGGGTTGTTCCAGTCTGCTCTCTCCTCCTATCTGGGGAAATCTTGGAGTGAAATTTCTTATTTTTCATATGACAGCTTTATCTACAACGGATTTTTTTTTTTTTTTTTTTTAATTTCAGCTATGTGCAAGGAGTGATGTAATGTGTCAAGTGAGGAAATTCTGAAATTAATCAGGTCCAATAAAAAACTGTAAGGGTAAATACATATCTGTTAAACATGTTCTCCAAGAGACGAGACACAGACATATGCCTGTGTCACAAGTTTCACATGTTGCAAATGTGCACAAAATTACATTCCTGCTTCCACATGATCTGAACTGATATTGATACTGTAGTAGTAGTAATGTTTTAATTTACTGTTGCATTATATTCCCAGAGAAAGTAGGAGTATATTTCAACAAACAATAATGTATAATAAATTGAAGATTATAGGATGGACATGATCTGCCTTGCTCATCTTCAAGTGAAAAACCATGCAGCTGTGTATTGAGAATGTTGATTAATTTGCCTTTATTACTACAGAAGTAATTTTGAATGAGTGAGAAGTCTACATGTGCATGAGATGTCTATAGAAGCATTTCTTAGAAGAAATCACAGAATCATGAATATTTTGCTTTGGAAGGTACCCACAAAGATCCTCTTGTCCAAACCCCCTGCAAGGAGCAGGGACATCTGCAACTGGATCAGGTTGTTCAGAGCCCAGTCCAACCTGACCTTAAATGTTTCCAGGGATGGGACATCCACCAGTTTCCTGGGCAACATTTTCCAGTACCTCACTACCCTCAACATAAAAGATTTCTTCCTTATATCTAGTCTGAAATGCCACTAATGTTCTTGCTAAAATTTGACATTTTCAAAAAATGAAAAGTGATTGTAAAAATGATTAACTGTGTAAATATAATATATCATATAAGTTCAATATGCTAGAGTGCACTTTGGCTTTTTCAGCTATGAAAGTTAAAAAAAAAATACTCCAAAATTTCCAAAATGTGCTCCTAGTTTTTGAGAAGAGTGTTTGCAAGTCACATTTAGAGTAAATTTTATGTTCAAGGTGAGTAATATTGAAAAATGGAGTGGTCTGTTCTTAGTGAAAGTATACAAAAGCAGAATGCTACTCAGTTCTCATGTCAATAGCTTTAGTCATCTAATTGAAACAAGCTTAATGGCACTGGTGTATTTTTCTTGATTTAGAACACAAGAATAAGCAAGGAAAAATAATTTTCTGTGACTCCAGAATGTTCTGTTCATTTTGAAAATGACAATAATAAAATGAAAGCATACATAAATACCATTTACATAAAAAGGCACACTATTGTCTTTTCTTAAAATGTATGCATTTCAGTGCGTTTTTCAGGGAGTAAGTCTTACCTTGCTTTTACTGCTTTAGACTAGCATAGTTCTTTACCCTAGCAGTAATGTCATAAGTTTTGACAATGAACATAACTGTTGTCTTCTAAATTTTGAAGAACTGTCAAATCCTTATTTTTTTATTTTCAGAAACTAGGTCTTTATCAGTTAACAGAAAACAGCAAAGACATTCATGTTTTTTGGGTAGATTTCTACCACTCCTACAAGTTATATAGGTTAAAAAGATGTAACCTGATTTATTCTACTGAAGCAGTCCTGTGTGAAATAATGTATTTTTTAAACTTTTTTTCCTCACTCTGTCATGAAGAAGGTGTAAAAGGAGGAAAGTGTAAAAAATTACTAAATAAATAAATAACTAACCAAACAAAATCAAAGCTTTGATTGCTACTCACTCTTGCAGTCATTGTAGAAAGCTGCTGCATTAAGAAACAGGGAGCTTGACAGTGTTGATTAACTCTGTGAGTGCAACTAAACTCTGTATAATATTTACACTACAAAATCACATTAGCTCTTCACTTTCCATAAATTTAACTTTCCTTTCCAACCAACAAATTATAGATATTATTTTGGCATCTTCATAAGAAAGGAAATGGAATAGATGATGCTTCAAAAACCTTACTATTGAATAATTTTGTGCCAAAACAAAAATGCACAACCATTCTTCTCAAAGTAAATTAGATGTGCTGTAACAAGAGAAGAATTCAGATAGGTCAATAATTATGGTGATATTGTTAGAGATTTTGTGAATTTTCTGGCCTAGAAAAGACATTGAAATTATAGACTCAGTGGGAGGGAATGGGAGTGGATCCTGCTTTTTGCTTGGGCAGCAAAACAGATTCTGTGCAAACTTTAAATTAAAATGCATCCCAGGTGTTTTAGGAATGGGATGCTTAAATGTAAGTGAAGGGAGAGAAAGTAGTAGTGTATAGTCTAATGTAGTAAAGAATAGGACACATTTTCATTTCTAAATTGTTTTTGCACTTCACAATGCTTAGCTAGTATGATGGCAGTCAGAAAGATATATTTTTTCTGGAATTTGTTCACAGCTGCCATGAAGAAAAGCATATATGGTCACCTTAAAGGTCACTTGCCATGGGCTAAATTAATCCCTTTGCTCACAACACAATTGGTCAGACAGTATTCCTAATAGAATATGTTACATGCTGCTTTTCTTCATCTTTCCATCTCTTCAGATGAGATGCAGGGTTTTCAGCATGGGTAGTTAGCCTAAATTGTCCTTACGTACACTTAAAATTTGTATGGCAGTTCATCTTAAGCTTAATTGTTTCCTTTTTTTAATAACTGAAGACAGATATTTGAAGGGGACTCTCTGCTATGAATAATGTATACTAGAACAAGATTTTGCTTTGTCATTATATACATCTGACATTTGTTGACTATTTGATTTCTGTATTTTTTAAATTTATCCAACACTTAAGAAAGAATAAAAGTCTTGAACAGATTAGCTTTGATTCTTGCTTCCTCCTCTTGTATCCTAGTCATCATGTTTAAAATTGAGCTTTTATTAGAGATTTTTTGAGTATCTAATAGAAATCAAGGCTTTAAATACATTAAACACCCTTTGACTTCATATTCCACTTCATCATTTAATTTTGGGGAGAAAAAAATGAAAAACAACTTTGTACCTCAGTTAGCACTATGACAATAAGATATTAACTAATTTGGGAGAGTATTGGTCAGGGCCTACATGATATGTCAGAACCATATTGAAAACATGTTTGAAACAAAAAAATTATTTGATTATCTGATACAGGTTTTTGCATCTTTTAACTTATCAATTGATTTTGATGACCTGCTCTGTGATTGTGTTAAAAATTCTTATTTTTTTCAAGCATTAATATTTATTTTGGTTTTAAAATATTTTATGTGAATGATGTGTTTGCAGAACTCTCGTTTGTAAGGTATAATTTAACCAAAAATCGTATTAAAAAAAAAAATGTAGAAAGGCTTGCAAAAATTTACCACATAAGAATCTTGACACTATTTTTGGCTGAGTTCATGTGTGTTTTTCACTGTTTAGTACTTTTACCTGACAATAAGTGTTTGATTCATTTGCTTCTACCAATTATTTCAAATATTCAGCACTTAGTCTTTGCTTGGAACTAGTGAAGACTAGATAAGGCTCTTCCTGGCCTAGAAAATTCTCCTCTCAGGGGGCATATGTCAATTGTCCTTGGATTAGATCACAAGTTCTGGGCTCAGTTAAACTGTGAGAGAAATAAGACTGTAAATGAAGTACTATTTTTTACTCCTGGTAAATACCTTATTAGTATTCCAATACTTTAAAAAAAAATAAAAATTCACCAGTTTATCGTGGTCTGGTTCCGACTTTGAATATTAATGTTATGTTCTTATTGAACCTGTATCTTGTAAGAAAAGTAAAAGCATTTTTTTCACTTAACAGAAAGGCATCTTTTTCAAAATTGACAGTAGGTAATAAGAATTCTTTTTTCTTAATTCAGGTCATGAGATGTGATTCTCAAAACCTATACTATCTGTCAGAATTTGATGTTCAGGAACAATTAAAACTTATGAATCTGTGGTGTGATTCACTATGCAGTCTTTTTTTTACTCCTGTATGGTAAATGAAAAGAAAAGGTTTTTCACGTTTTCCATAGATTGCAGCTTCACACTGTTGAATCTAACACTGTTGGATTTGTCTCTGGTTTTTTTGGTCCTCTGGATCTGCTTGCTAGCATCTCATGTTCTCACTTAAAATCTTGTGGTGCTGTGCTGTCTTCACAAGATAGTACCCTCAGTTTCCCAGTAAATGTCTTTCAATCACTAATGACTTCTTTTCTGGAGCTAGGACTCCAAAAGTTCTTTTTTTGTCATGGGCCTTGGTGATTGACTCAAATGCGTGTTCAGTTTTCCAGTTTTGTCTTTGCATTCATGAACTCATCTCTTTGATCCTGAAATCAATGAAGGGCAATAGCACTTAATGGCTATTACATTTTTAGAAATTATTATCATTTTATTTCGTTTTGTTTTTTTCATGTAACATGCACATATACACTATCTCTGGAACGTTTAGCATTCTTTTGCTGGAGATCCAGCTGGAATGAGATTTTCAAGGAAAGCATCACCAGCCGCTACTAGATTGTTTCTATCTGTTTTCGCTCAGTTGAGGGTTCATTTTAATTTTGATACTATATGGTAAATTTCTACCTCCATTACCGGTATCAATTAATGTAAAACTTGATAGCCTGATTTCTACCTTGAAGACAACCATAGCTTTCCTCCATGTCTTCCTCATCTATCTTGGAAAGAGTCCCAAGATCTTGACATCTACTCCTGACTGGGAGAAAAAGCAAGCCTGTTTAGCAGGTGGGATATGTTATTAGAGAGGAAGTGAAGCAGCCTGCTGACCAATCTGATCTATATTCCTCTGAAGAGACTTTTCTCAAGAAGTTTGCTTTTCTGGGCTTCCTTCACCTCATTCCAGACAACAAAAGTTGATTTATAGTACTTACAATTTTTATATTCATTTAGAGCTGGAGTTGATGTGCTTTATAGACTCATAAAATAAGCAAGGCCAGAACAATTACAGGAAGTAATGGCAGTTATAAATTGACTTATTTGGGACTTGTGTAATAGTGCATTACTTTTATGTCACTGTTTCACAGCTAGGACACTACGACAGACTTAACTATTTCTAAGCATATGTAGTGAGACAGAAGGTGAGTATGTACAAAGCTTTATGACAGCCATTAAAAGTTATGAGATTTTGCACATTATAGTTGTGACTTCAGTAATTCTCTTTACATTAGACTTGATTGCTGCATTTCTTGTTGCACAATACAAAGGTCAGGAAGCCAATGGGGTCTTTTTGTTTGTTGTTGGGTTTTTTTTTTTTGGTTTGTTTGTTTATTTTGGGGTGTTTTTTGTTTCGTTGGTTGGTTTTTTGTTTGTTTTGTTTGTTTTGGGTTTTTTTGTTGGTTTTTTTGTTTGTTTGTTTTCTTGGTTTTCTGTTTTTTTTTTTTTAATATGGACAAAAGTAAAAATGCACATAGACATTTTCTTTTAAATGGTTGGATTAAATGAAAGTGGCAGAAGAAAATTTCCTCATCAGAATTTACCAAAACACTAAGTCTAAAAAATTGCAATTGATTTCAACCCCAAATTTGCATACTGAAGTGCCAGAAAGAGGATTTGAGCCTCATTCAATTCTAGCCAACATTTTTTTGTAATGACATGCTTTAATTTATAATTTTCCTCTGTAAAGCATTCTTACATTATTATTTTGTATGGTTTGGAGACTATCTGAGAGTGAGAAAATGCAGAATCTCATCACCCCAGCACTAGGGTACTTAAATTTATATTTTTCTGAAATACGACTACACAGTCCAGTTGCTTTTCTAGAAAGCCTGAGGAAATTTGTTGCTTAAGCATCTTTGTGCATATGTGGATATGAACATACCAGTACATATAAGATAATATGTTAATAAATATAACTCTTTGTGTTTTACATAAAGTAGTAATAATAAACCGTAGTGCTTGTGTCAGACTCAAATAATAATAAATTTGAACACCCAAATAGAATATACTGAAGATCACTTACTAGTCACCCATTCATAGGTTTGAGTTTCCATGACAGCTTTCCTGTGGTTTTTTTTGATGCTAATAAAGTAAGCATGATGCCCTCAAGTGAGAGGGCATTCAAGTGAGAGGTGATAGAAGATTCAACTGCACTGCAATTTGAATATAATTTAACATTGTTAGTACTTAAAAATATTTCTGTATGCATGTTTCTAATCTTCTTTAGTAAAAATATAGCATCTTCTTGAATGCTTTTTACTACTACATTGAAGCAATCCCTCTTCAATTATGTGTAAATATTTGGCAACATATTTATATTGAATTTAAAATTAGACAATCAATAAGAGTTGATGCTTGCCCTTTAAAGTATTACAGGCCTAGATGCTTTTCTTAACACTATAAATATTTAAAACATATTCAATTTTATATATTAGGACAAAACCATATGGCATTTAGATAATTTTTTAAAATATATTTTTATTAATTTGAATTTTCCTACCTACTGAGGGAAGAGAGCAGAAAACAGTAAAACATAAATTTACTTTAGGTGTTTGAAGTGAAATACACTCTATGCAGATTTTAGACAGAAATATCTGTGAAGGGGTGTGTGTTCAGTTAACAGAGTTTTATGAATGAAAAGGAGTAAGTTTTATACCAAGATCAAAATGTTTTGGAAGTCAAGTCCAGCACTATGAAGTGTCACGCACTACTTAGAAGTTAAACACCCAGAATACAGTGCTATGTATTAGAAAAGCTGATTACATGACTCTGTGGCACATATTCTGGCCTGGCCAGTTTCCAACACACCTCACCATTCATTAATACAATTACTATTTCATCATTTTTTCTGTGAGCACTTTATAAGAGAGAGTGCTGCATGCCTTGCTAAAGCCAGAATAAACAACAGAAACTGCTCTTCCCTCAGTTAGCATGCCAGGCCACCACTTGTTACACTGAAGAAGGCTATGAAACATCCCCTTCAGTTTTATTATTAATCTGTTGTTTCTGCTAGTGCAACTTTCTTCAGTTTCTTTTTTCACATATTTTTCTTTTTTTTTTGATGGAGGTAGGAAGCCTCCTGAAACTGTTTTTATTAGTACTGTTTTCTTGAGTCTTGACTGAAACAATAGGTTTCATTTTAAAAATAAAAATATTGAACATATAAAGGTTAACATAATTTTACTTACTGAAAGCTAATGGAAATCAATGAAACAATGTAAACACCACTATACAGAGCTGTAAATACCATCTAGTAGAAGCATGAATTAATAGATTTAATGGAAATAAGTGAATGGACGACAGCTTTAGTACTCTCCTGATAAAGGAAGGGATGGAGACAGAGATGCTTTGAAATCAAGTTTTGTAGCTATTTTGGTGCAATGTGGAAGTTGCAAGACAGTTGCTTTATTTATGGTGTTTTCCAACTTATGACTTCTTTAAACTAAAATCACTAAAATTGTAAGTGGGTGAATAGCAAAATAAGAGATAACATTGGTCTCTTCAGACTAAGACTATTTAAACTTTGCTTTAACAAGGAAATTGTTCAGAAAGACAGGGAAAAATAATATTCTAATCAATCTAATGATCCATTCATAGATTTAAAATTAAAAAATAATGTTTGGCAAGTAAATGTTGCATGTTGTATAAATATAGAAATGTTTCATCATAGCTGAAATATTTGTTATGGTAGTCGTCTTTTCTGCCTCAAAATTGTTTGCTTCTATCAGAACAAAATGGGCAGGAAGTTAATACAATCAATCTTCCTCCTTCATTGTGTGTGGAAAATAACAAACACAGGGAATGAAGAGTCACTCTTTTAATATCATCAATATACTGGATTTTGTGATTGTTATGTGTCTGATAGACATATAGAGAAGCAAGAAATTATCAATTCCTGCATTTTCTGTGGTGAACTATAAGGCTTTTTATTTTGAAAGGTTTTATAATAATATATACAAGTTTAAATTACTTTGAGTATTATTTCCTTCAAAATGGTGATGGGTCATTTGATGATCACGTA
>WEKY01002215.1:0-70427 GCA_013390045.1 Picathartes gymnocephalus
TTCAGCATTTACTGTCAAAAATCTCATTCTGATCTTAAATTCAGTAATGGGTCTACTTCTTTTTCTTCCAGATAGAAAACCAAAGCTGTTGTTATATAAGCTACAACTTTTCTTAACATTTGTTGCTTTCCCATAACCCGGATAATCTCTGGGTTTATAAAGTGCTTCTGTCTTTTTAGAACACCTGTTTTAGGGGCCAGAACACAAAAGCACAAATGTTTGCCACCATCCTTCCAGCTGTATGCCAGAACATCCTGCTTGACTAGCTCTAAGACAGAAAAAGTGAAAATATTCAGTGAGGCATTTTCAAGTTATTCATTACAAGTTTGGAAACTTTTTATGCCTTCTGTGAAAACATATGGGATTGATTGATTTTGTTCTATCCAAAGGAGCCACTAGAGTTAACTGTGGGACAACAGATACAACCATTTAATCTTGTATATTGTGAATGTCTGAATATCCTATACACCCTTAAAGAGTGAAAAATACCTGGTGAATTACTTCATTAGTAGGAATCTGGCTGTGAATTGACAATGCGTGAGGAGATCAAATCAAAACCTGTCCCATAAACTATCTGTTGACAATTAGTCCTTATGCCTACAGGATGGCTGTTCTGATAGTCTTGTGTGAAAGTGTTATCAGGAACAGAGTGATCCAAGTAGTATTTTGAGTACAGGAAACTAAAAGATCTTGGCTTCGTGCAGATTTCAATCCCATGGCTGCTTGATTTTGATGTGTCTATTTGTGAGATCCAAGTGAAGCTTTCTCATGGTTAGTATGTGGGGGAAAGGAGAGGAAGAAGGAGGAGCTTCATCTCTCTTACGTTTTATACCACCAATGACATCTTTAGTTCTTGCATCACCATACTGTTTACTTGGGATGTTAATAGGTTCTTTCATCTCTGCTTCATCATCTGCTTGATGATCTGCTTGATCACTGCTACAAGTGTTGTATATCCAGATGTTTTTCGGGTGTTGACCTTTCCATAAAACAGGTTTTGAAACTAGTCAGCGAACAGAAAAACTAATGGTGAGAAAGAGGAGAAACATACAAATGCAATTGCATAAGGGCCTCCAAGGGCCTTTCCTGCCATGGCAGCCAGGGTGACAACACAAAGATGTAGAGGCCTGGCTTCAATACAACTGAGACAAAGCTAAAGCACAGTGAATGGGGAAAGGTGGATGCCAAACGATGAGATTTACAGCAGTGTTTAGTAGCCTTAACAGGAAATAGCTAAACCAGCAAAGAGGGAGTGCCGAAGAGGCTGTATGTGGTAAACCACCTTTCTCCTTGATTTCCATGCCACTACAGCCAGGAACATGAGTGTAAAAAGTGTGTAATAAGCACACTCTATTGGAGAACAAGCCACTGCCTGCTATTTGCAGAAGAGCTCTTCAATTAGAGCATTCTCTGGCAATATGTATATAGGCATGATTCCTGAATTTCCTGGATGGAATTAAACATCCTACTTCACAGTAGAGGGTCAAACTAAAGCATTTTTCTGAGGTGGAGACTTCTAGACTAATGTTGGAACCAGATACCACCACCATTCAGCTGAAAAGCTGTCTCTTGCACTCTAAGCAAAGAATCTCTCAGCTTGCTTGCTGCCAGCTGTTGCCTGTCTTCAGTGACACGACTTCAAGCACCTTCAGAAAGCTCAGTTTCCTGATAAGCCATAAACAAATAAACTGTATTTAGGAGACATGGAAAAAGCTGTCAAGCACTTTTGCACATAAGCCCTTAATGCCTGCACTTTGGACAACTTAGGGCTTCTTTAGATTTCATGCTAGTTTTCTGCAAAACAGTTTATCTAGTGAGTGAGACTGAAGGAAGGAAAAAGTGACTTAGTTTTTTGAGGAACGAAAAGTATATCAAGCAAGTTTTCATCTTTAAAACTGAAACATTTCCAAAAGAAATAGAAATAGTTTTTAATAAGCTAAAGATAATAGAAAGTGCACTAGAATTATTAAATTAGATTAAAGAATATATCTTTTATGCAATTACTGATAAAAAATGACATATTTTAAGTATCCTGTCTCTATGTGTACCAGTCCCCTTTGCGTACACTATTTCTCCTTGTAGCTTTAGACAATTTAATTTTTATTACTGACTACTTTAACTCTAATGGGATTAATTTTTATTTAATTTTTATTTAATTTTTATTACTGACTACTTTAATGGGATAAGTGAGTTTCTGGGGCAACATATTTCCACTTCCAAAAAACATCTGTGACTGGAAGAACTTGCACCCAACTGAACCCACTGCCCCTTAAAGTTAAAGCCTATGTGGGCAATTATAATCTGTAATTATGTCACTCAGGAAGAATAAACATTAAGAGACATTGTCCAGAACCACAGAATCAAGAGCAGTCAGAGTAAAATCAATGTCTCCCAGATCTAAGTGCTATTTACTAACTGTATTGCAAGTCAATATTAAGTATGCTGCATATCAGGTTTAATTAACCTGGTTGGTGTTCATAGTTAACATAAAGTATTTTTGGCACAACTCAGTGAAGGACTGTACAAGCACTGAATACTGCACAACAAATGTTTAGCAGGTGAAACCACAATGCCACCTGTAACAATACATGCAATACTGTAGACATTAAGCACATACAGTATACATATTTACTGTGTTACATACCTATTTAGTCAAGGAAATGATATCTGATTTTTGGCATGGCCATAGAAATACATGAAAAATTCTTCCTCTATGCACAGAGAAAACATCAGTATTAAAAACATTAATATAATATTTGCTTTAGCATCTTATCTTTGAAAATCATGTCTCCTGGAAAAACTCAGTGATTGAAAGACCATGTCTTCATAACATTTCCATGAAGCCTGAATTCTTTATTCTGTCAAATCTGTAGAACTGGTGTGGTATAGCTGTGATGTGGAATTATAAAAGGATTATCTAAGGAATATAATTTTGATAGCCCAGTCTAATCTTTGAGTTATTAGTGCCTGTTGTAATGGGTCCTGCTAGAACAGCAGTCTACTGAAACCATCAACTCATTTTTGTGAAGTTTTGTATCCCAGACAAGTGGTCATAACTCAGTGATATTTCCATCTTGGCTGAGTTTGCACTGCCATTGAAAAACAAAGTTATTAGTCACACAGCTATAAATTACTGGGAAAGATATGATATTTCAAACTCTACTGTATGATAAATTGAGCCTGAAAAACCTCTGGATTCCATTTTATGAAAAGGCATACAGGGACTCACAGAGACAACTGAATAAATGAAAGACGTAATTGTGAGGATGAGGATGGATTGACAGGGCAATAAAAAAATACTGCACTGCTTATCATATGATCTTCCAACTCCCAGCAGCATTTCAGAAGTTTGGCAGAGTATTCACTTAAGTGAGTTAAGATATCTTTAACACATTATAGTACAGTCTATATTGTTTCTGTGTGGCTGTTATGAATATGCATTTCAGAATTACCGCTGTCATCTTTGGACTTCATCTTGCAAAGAATGAAAGCAAAAATCTGCTGGTAGTGCATCCAGGCCTATTTTCAAACCTGGTGGTAAAAAGGCATCAAAAGCCAGTCAGAAGTGCATCTTCTCTACAAGGCTGTTTCATGCCATATCAAATTGACATTGTGCATTGAATTATTAGTGATGATGTCTGTTGAATTTTTAAAGCCTTATATATCCTTAATGAAGGCTTCATTCCTTGAATAAATCTATACCTAGGTAATTGTGTGATTTCTGCAAATGTGATCATGAGCCACTCTGATTCATGGCCCTTCTGAAGAAGTGGGAAATAGACTTGCAGCAGTGTCAGAGATAGGAGGAACACAAACAGATATAGTCCAGTTGTCAATTTCTCATAAATATTTTTTATGATCTGAATGAACACTCAGAAAGATAAAAGATGAATTTGCCAGTGTGACAATCTTTTCTGGGAAAAAACTCTGTCCCAACATGTACACTGCTACCTAACAGAACCTTGTACAGACAGATTTTTCAATTCTTATTGACAGCAATTCCAAGGCATCTTGGAACAGCACATGCTAACTGGAGGCAATAAATTAGTAAATAAAATAAAATTCAATTTTTGCTGTGCAATCCTTCAGAAGTCAAGTTAATTGAGATTCAGAGATCATTTCTACTGTATATTATGTTAATTTTTCTTACTGAAGTACTTTTCCTTTGTGCGTACTCATGGATAATGCAGTCTGAAAGGACTGCATAGTGTGCTTTAATATCACCTATATATGAGCGTTGACTAAAGGAGAGGCATACAAAGAAAGGCCAGATTTAAAAGAATTTTTTTCACTTTGAAAACAAAGTGATGGCAGGCAATTCTTTGTGGATTACTCGGTGATGAAATGTGATATTCATCAATATATAAAGTAAGATTGGAATGGCAAGAGAGAGGTTTGCGGTACTGAAGCAGTACTATGAAGTGCTCAGAAAGGGCTCTTCGTTTCTCCAGTGCTGAAGGTTATCAGAAAAACTTCAGTGAAATCATTTGGGAAAAGTCACAGTACGTTGTGGGGAAACTGGAACTATGACATTAATGCAGGAGTTTTACACTGATTTAGAACAGGTTGGACCTCTGTCCTTTGTATTCCTTCGAGTCCGTAACAGATCTGCCAAGGATGTCAGAGGAGGTTTGTACAGAGAGACCATAGGTAGAACAAGGCCTTAATGTAGTGGTTAAATTTATTTATTTTGTTCCTTAGAACTGGATAGATGCAACCTTACATTGCCATTTAGAACCTACATGAAGTTTTGTAGTCTCCTTCTGTAGTTATTGCAAAGAGAAAAGGACACCCAGGGGAAATTTATTCAAGTTTCTCAGGTATCTTCTGTTCAAGTTGGATCACAGAATCATAGAATGGTTTGGGTTGGAAAGGACCTTAAAGAACATTTATTTCCAACCCCCTGCCATAGGCAGGGACACCTTCCACTAGATCAGGTTGCTCAAATTCCCATCCAATCTGGCCTTGAACACTTTCAGGAACTAAGTATCAACAGCTTCTCTGGGCAACCTATTCCAGTGTCGCACCACCCTCACAGGAAAGAACTCATAAATCCAAAGTAATCTGGATTCTTCTCTGCTGCTACAGAACTACTGAGTAACTATTCTTCTATAACTGGTCTAAGGCAAGACCTAAAGTGTTCTCTCAAGCACCTCCACCTTGGGCACTGCATTGCAAGATGATATAGAGGATCTATAAAACAACCCTAACCTTCTTTTGCAGTCAGTGGTGAACATCGGAGGTTTTCAGAGGAGCCCCATGTATGTTTTGGGGCTTTCTTCAGGTAAATACAAGGAAGTGATGGCAGCACAGTGGTGTCTGGACTCTCATGTTCTGGAGTGTATTGTCCACAAATGGCTGTACATAAGGCATGCCTGTCCATTTCCTGTTTCTCAGTGAATGCCTCAGTTCAGCTAGATTCAGTCTTGAGATCAGAAATCAGAGGGCAAGTCCAGTCCTGACTGGTGCACAGGAGATGAGGTAAAGACTGCAACAGGCAAGCTACCACTGCCAGTCACAGGGCACTGTTCCAAGTCTGTCAGTCTGGACTCCACAACAGTCTGGGCCTAGGCCTGTTAGGCCTAGGCCTCACAGAAGTCCTCCAAACACAGGGCAGGAATGATTCTGGAGTTTGCAAGGACTGGGGATCACCCTCAATAAGCATTGGCTTAATTGGCTGTGGCCACCCCATTTTGGGGAGTAAAGAGTGAAGATTAATTCCACACAAGAACAGTTTTTCCACCTCAAGAGAGCCTTCAAAAGGGAGTTTAATGTTGTCTGTCATAAGTGAACAGGTAGACTTTTGGATCATCTAAATGCCACTCGTGCCTACATTCTACTTGCTGGACTACAGACTCTACAGCTTTCCCTAGAGACCAGTACTTAGCTTTTTTTTAAGTTATTAAAGCAATGTTTTTATAGGCATAAATAACTGATGGCATCATTGCCTTTCTGCACTGATTTGTGATTGTACCAGTAAAATAGACAACTGATACTGAAAGAAGTGATCTGCACAAGAAGCAATGCTGCATCTCTTACTATTCTAAATCACAAACTCTTGCTCAGATGGGAGGTTTGGTTTTAAAATTCTTCTTTGAGGTAGGTATTTTTCCAGCTTGGCATTTCTATTGTACAATATGAACTATATTTACTGTTATAAACAGTTTACTGTTTGTTTTCAGGTCATAAAATACTGAAACTTTGTTAGAGTTATCCCTATAAATGGAACACAGAATATATTCTGTAAATCATTTGGAATCTTGGAACTGATGATAAGAATTTTTTCTTATTGTATAAAGAATGTGGCCTGCTAGAAAGTATTGGTTCATCCATGCAGCAGTGTAAGGCATTGATATTTTAATACTCATCCATAGTATTATTTATTTAGTTAAATGGATAATGTTGATATGCTGAAAGAATAAATCACCATTTATCAAATAAAAACTGTCAAATCCTAAAAATACAACAATAAACAGCTCAGCAGTGCTCAAATGCAGGATAGTTAACTGCAAAGCTGAAATGACATATCTCAAAGAAATGGACGTTTTATTAACTTTCTGGAAGCTGAAGGTATTATCGATAACTCAATCCTAAGGGATGATTTAGTGGGATTTAGCTAATATCATAAAACATTTATATAGCAAATGAAAAAATAGTCTAATCCATATCCAGAAAATGGAAATGTAATAGAATGAGGGAAAAATAGAACAGAAAAACAGGACTAGAAGGCATTTTTGGTGGTGGGAGAGGGACAGATAGTCCCGTGTATCCTCTAAGAAAGATGTATCATGCCATATGGTCAGTTAGCTTATTCTTAAACAATTTCTCCTTTTCCTCTTTGCTGTTTATTTCAGCAGTTCACTATCTTTACCAAAGGGAAAATATCTTTAAAATCCACCTTGAATTCTTCTTAGTACTATTTCAGCCTCCTATAAAATGTACTAGCTGTCATTAGCATGAAAGATTATTCTCTGTCTCTTTGGCAGCCACACTTTGTTATCAGCCACCTCCTCAATCTTCTCCTCTTTAGACAAAACAATTTAATTTTTGTCAGTCTTCTTGATTTTAGCTCACATCATGAGCTAAACAAATGACAAGTGATTTTCCTGTCCTCTCATCATTCTTCTAATTCTCTCTTGGACTTTCTTATTTGGAAAGTTTTGCTCAAAACTGATCCAATGCTGCAGCTACCTCAGCATGACACTTCAAGAACTGCTGATTCTTATTCTTTTGGTATGTTCTGGATGATAATGCTACTTTTTTCACAAGTGTGACACTCTCGACTCATATTCAGCTGTCATCTGCTGTAATCCCAGACCCTACTCTGAAGCTGTTTTCTAAGCAGTTGTTCTGTATTCTATTTAAATGGATTATTCCTGCACAAGTGTAGAACTTGCCCCTTACTGTCCTTTGAATTTTATTTATTATTTCTACTCCCTGTATCAAATTTTTCAAAATTACTTTGAATCCTGTCCTCCATTCCCACTCTCACATTTCCTGCAGATTTCATAACTCAATTCCATAATCTGTATCATGAAGGGAACATAAACCCCAAACCAAGTGAAACTTAATGCTAGACATTATTCTATTTGATTGTATTTTTTTTTTAAGGTATGATATTTAAATCTAGATCATATGTTCATAACTTTATTGTGAAATCATCATTTGAGGTACCTGGAGTCAAAATTCTTAAACATCAGATAGCTCATGTCCAGACTTGAGTATTTGCTATCTGTATTCTTCATTTAGACAATTAGACTGATTTAACACAAGGTTTTCTTAAAAAGTACATGATAGCAATTGTTCATGTCTTTTGCAAGCTGTTTGCCAGTGTCTAGATTATTTATTTATTACATAATCTGCTGGGAATTTGAATCAAAATGGTCAGTGTATAGTTTATCTTCTCTTATTTTGTTCCTTATTTAAAACCAGCACGATATTCAGTCTTTTTTCCACAGTCCAAGTATTTTGCTGCCTTTTCACTTTGTCATTTCTCAGAGAGAAACATTAATGGCTCTGATATTGCTTCAGCTATTTCTTTAGGTGCTGTTGAATTAATTTTATTAGACCCAATGAATGTGCATTTGATGCAAAACTTTAGTAACAGCTGGGTAGTATTGGAGTCAGTGGATTTCAGAAGATGATACCAGGATGAGTCTGCATTCCTAAATGAAGACACTACAAAAATGCAATAATGCATTTAGACCATAGTGGAACAGGCTTGGTTCTTCTGTTTTTGTAAAGACAGGGAAGCATTAAAGCCACGGCTGCCCCCATAGTCCCTGTGCAATTCTCTTTATTCATTGTGTTATGTGCTGGGAAACATTACTGGTATGATCAGGGGCATGGAACATCTTTCTAAAGGCAGTTTATGGCTGAAGCTCCTTTTTCTAGAAAATATAAATGTGGAAGGAAGACAGGTTGCTGTTGGTATTACAGATAACTCTAATACCACAGTTATAAGAGAGTGCAGAGGTTTTGTGTTTGTAGGTCACCATGGTTATAGCTAATACTCCTCTTAGGATAGCTGCTTTTGATTAGCCAGAGGTGGAAATTTATGCATTTTACCATCTTGATTGATTGAGACTATAGTTTAGACTGATAACCTTGGCTGAACCTGCAAGTTACATCCACACTCCATGAAAGAAAAGGGAAAAAAAGAAAAGAAGAAAGAAAATGAGGTAAAGACTGGAAGATCACTTGAAGTCAGTTCTTAAAAGCAGCCAGGATAATTACTGTAAGGAATGTTTACCACATTTATATAAGATATGGATGGCCAAAGAGAAGGGCTCATGCATTTTCTGTTTTATATAAACTTTAAAGTAGATTATTGATTCTTTTAAAAATAACGATCAGAAAAATTATAAAGATTTTCTTTCTTATAAAGATAGATACATACAGCTTAACCTGCTGCAACAGCACTGCCAAAGAGACAGGAACATCTGTTTTTGCTGGTTTGACAGGCAATGATTTTAAAGACACCAGGTGCCAGGATTATGTACCACTAAAAGATTCACTTTTCAAGCCCTCAAGTTCTGGCAAACATCCAGAAGGATCAAACTGAAAGATAGATTTCCTGTGACATAAGTGGCGCACATTTGTTTCAACTGAAGATGTGAGATGTTCCAGTGCTGTTATGACAGCAAAGAATTCTATTTCCCTAATTATGGACTAAAATTTTCTCTCCTGAGTAACTCAATACTGCTGTTAAAAGCAACTTACCCTCACTATAAGAGTTGTCATGTTGCACTACTAAATCTCTGAGTAAAGAATAGCCTGCCAAAATTTAGAAAAAAAATTACTGAATAGTTTAAACAGTCATTTAATTTTATTCAGTCTATCTTGACAAAGTATTCTCTAAGAATAAGATTACATGCTTGCTAACCAGTAGAAGAACATTTAAATACAGTCAGTTAGACCTCATTCAACTCATTTGGGATCAGGAACTGAAATTTGCAGTGCTTACTGCTAGTGAGGTACTGTTTGCATATATTGTGTGTGCTACTGGCTGACACTGGAAGACCACAAGTCCTAGTTTTACAATCTTCCAGTTCCCCTCAATTTCATTTGCTCTGATGTAGCTGTGAGCTACAACCAAATTCTCTAGAAAGCCGTACAGAGCAACACTTTTACTAGGGGGGGAAGACCTTTTATTTTAATCTGTCACTCCTAAGATAATGTCTAGAGGGCACTCTGAAGTACTGAAAGTCTCTGTACCAGCAGATTTTTCTCAAATTATCAGGCCTTTACTGGAGTTCTACCTAATTGATTAAATGGCTAAGATAAGTGATTTATGAGAAAAGATTAAAATAACTTTATCATATTGCTTGGTTAAATTACAATTACTCTGCCTTTAATAGCGATCTACAGGTATAATTTGACAAGCATATGTTCCTTGGATGGAGATAAATTGTTCACTGTTATCCAGGGACCTATAACTAGAAATACAGCTGCAAGAATGATACAAAACCAATCACCAAGATAATATTTGTGATCCCTTTAGTCACTTAAAATTAAGGTTCATGCAAAACCAATTTCCTTGACAAGCAGGATAGAATATTCATACCAGAGTATTCCTATAAATGGAGCATACCATTTGTCTGCTTAGACGACCTCCTTGTATTGGCAACAGCTGAAAATCAGCATAAAAAAACCTTAAGATTGAAACCCATCCATTGCACAGATGCAGTAGCACATGGCTAAGCAGGCACAGCAAGTAGCCAGCTATGAGTGGATGATATTCAAAGCAGTAATCAAAAATCACTTAGGGAAGGGTCATCTGCAAATGTTAATATTAGCCAAAGGAACTGTAGCTAAGAACGGGGAGAAACACAGCAAGACAGACTAGTCCAGGATGTGGAAAATAATTTCCTGAATTGTTCTCAGTTGAGTAACTTGTTTGTTTGTCCCTAGACCCTATTGGCTGGTGGCATTCTCCCCAAGCTACAACTGGATTTTATGAACACTCCACACTACCGTCTGAAACAGGCTTGTTAAATCCATTCATCATGCAAGAGTACAAAGACAGAGCTCTCTCTCAAACAATGTAGTGGTGTCAGGGTTCATTCAAATATGACTGCTGCTCAATTTTACCTTTGGTTTCTTTCAGTTTTTTTTGCAGTGGTTGGATTTTCTCGTTATCATTGGGGATTCTTGGTTTTTTGTTTCCTTGGTTTTTTTGGGTTGGTTTTTTTAGTTTTTTGGGGTTTTTTTTTTGGTTTTTTTTTTGTTTTTTTTTTTTTTTTAAATGAATAGATTGATCCTTTGTTTTTGATAAGTGAGGCTAGGAAATTCAAGCTGTTTTGTGTGGGTGGGATTTGCCATGTGGTTTCCTGGTACAATGTTAGGCTGGTGCATTGCAGATTGTTTTCCAAGCCAATCTTACTGTTGAACTACAGGACAAATGTAAATAAACCATTTTCCCCTCCGGTTTACTATTTTCATGTTTTGGTGATGTCTCAGCCATGAATGACCAGGGGTGGAGGGTTGCAGTACAGTGAGCAAGTCTGGATGGTAATAGACCTTTGTGACCTGTTGACTTTACAGGATGATTAGAGAACATCAGCCAAGGAAAGGGCATGAAGGTAGATGAGAGAACAGTCAGAGCATAGTCAGTCCTGCGATCCTTGCAAGAGCATTTATTTGTGCTTGTACACTCAGACTGTTTCCAGTGACATCAGCTTTTATTCACCTGTATGCCCAACATCATTTGAAAGTGTTTTGGCGTATATGGATGGGTGTGTGCCTCATACCTACAGATATATCCACACATGCACCTCACCAACATCTGTTATAGAACAAGAATCCTGCTACTAATATTTTTGATTCAGGACTACTTCATAAGGATTTAATCACATGTTCCTCTTTAAAACATATACCTGTTTTTCTAAAATGGGACAGGGAGATTAAAATGAGGGAGAAATAGCAGAGCCCTTTCCTACTAAAAGGCCTGCCTTTGTATACTGAAGTGATCATTACTGCCAGACCCAGGGATAACAACTTGGTACCCTATTCAAATCTAATAGAATCTAATGAGATGCAGGGTTTTTTATCCTTATCTGAAAACTCTATTATCACTGCTTTTATAGACAGACAGTTCAGTGTAAAATGCTAGAGGAGACAAGAAGCAGTTACTTTGATGCAGTTTCTTGAGTTGTAAGTTCCTTGAATTTTTCAGTGCAATAAACAGCTACTATGAGTTTGAATGTGTTTAACAATGAGGTGGCAAGTTTTTTAGAGACATGACCATTGTCTTTTTTTAGATGTTTCTAATAGATGAAAGGAGCCTTAATAAGAATGCAGAACAAGAATTTGTACCCACTTCAAAGCTCCTTTATACTGCCAAAATGGTGATTAGTGGTTTTTGTGCAAATGGCAATCAGACCCATGTGATTTTGAACTGTTTTTTGATGTGTGGAGAGCAACTTAGTAGCATTATGCTATGTGGAATGGTTTGTCACAGCTACAACTTCTTTTTTTTTTTTATGGTTAAATATGGAAAGGAGTGGGGAGTGAATTGTAATTTTATTTAGTTTTTCCTACTGGATGCTAAGTGCAAAACGGTTTTTGGGGAGAAATGGAAATTATTTCCTTTGGTTAATATTCTGGTTTTGGCTGGAATAGTTAGTTTTCTTCATAGTACCTACTACAGGACTGCATTTTTTGTTTGTTCTGAAAACAGAGCTGGTAATACAGGGATGTTTTAGTTACTGCTGAGCAGGGCTTACACAGAGCTAAGGACTCTTCACCTTCTCACCCCACCCTACCAGGGAGGAGGCTGGGGATGCACAATGAGTTTGGAGGTGACACAGCTGGGACAGCAGACCGCAACTGACCCAAAGGATACTCAGGACCATATGGTGTCATGCTTAGCAATAAAAAGCTGGGTGAAGAACGAATGGAAGGATGTTTGGGGTGATGGCAACTAAGCTCTTCCTAAGCAACTTTTATGTGAGATGAAATCCTGCTTTCCTGGGGATGGCTGCACATTTTGTTTTGCCTATTAAACCAGTTTTCTCACTTTTCTAATTCTGTGCCCTATCCCACTGAGGGAGAATTGAGTCCATGGCTAGTTGAGGCTTAGTTGCCAGCTGGGGTTGAACCATGAAAGTTCAAGAAATGAAGAAAAGTTTGGGTGTGAAATATCCAACAGTATCTTATTTAGTTTCTGGCCTGATCTGTCTCTGTTAAGCCTTGTCAGCCTTTTAAAATATGTTGTTCAAAACAGTGGGTAAGGGGGCTTCTCCTAACATTTTCTTGTTCTATTTGTTTTGCTGCAGCTGGTGTCTTCTTTCTGACAATTTACTTGAAAGTTTTTTAGAGCAGAGAGGTGATTTTTTAACTTTATAGTGTAGTAAGGACTCAGGGTTTCAATGAAATTTTAAGGTGATGTAGTAAGTAAATACTTATGACTACAGTATTACGATTGATAAAAGAATAACCATTTTTGGTGATGTTCCTGGTACAATACAAAGGAACAAATTAGTAATTGTACTGGAAAGAAAAGTCGTATTTCGGCTCATAAGGAGTCAGCTTGAAGGCTTGTTAGGCTACATGAGAATGAGGAATCATTTGTTATTCCAGGGGAAATGAGATATCAAGTTGAAATTACTGATTTATCTGTTGCACTTCAACCTCCTGTAGTTTATTCTGACTAAACCAAGCTTCTTTTCCTAATGCCTTAAGTACATAGAGTAAGTAATGTATTCAGACCAAGGTAAACTCAGTGAGACACAGGGAGCAAACTGCATGTTTACCCTGAGCAGGATTGGCAGTTAAGTTAAATTTTCAGTGACATTTCTGTGCCTGTGAAGGCTTAGAGGATGTCATGCTAATTTCTGGGAGTCTTAGAAACTCCACCACAATGGTTCAGCAAAGTGGCAATATTTTTGCTGGTAGTATTACCTAAACACCTGCTGATGGCTCTAGATTCCAACTGCAGTGCCACCACAGTAGAGGGCTGGCTCCTGCTCCAAAGAGCTCTATCTCACAATATTGTAAAACACAAAGTGTAAGGGTGCAAGAAAGCAAGACATTTTACAATGATAGCACCAGAAGATACCCAGGCATGATTTTGAAACTTTGAAGAATAAGGAAGTAGCTTTGACAAACACAGGAAACTCTTTCTAAAAGGAACAGCAGTCATGGAGGAGGCATAAAAATGCATCTCTGAAAATAAAGTGAGATATAGTCTTGGACCACCTGAAAAAGGAAACAGAATGTTTGATGCAATAGAGAGAGAAAGGGCTGGGACACTTCACTAGACCAGGCTGCTTAGAGCCCCATCCAGCCTCACCTTGAGAACTTCCATCCACAACTTTTTCCAGTGCCTCACCAGCCTCACACTAAAATATTTCTTCCTGGTATCTAATCTAACCTATTCTCTTTCAGTCTGAATCCATTACCCTTGTCCTGTCACTACATTCCCCTGTAAATAATCTCTCTCCATCTTGTAGTTCCCTTCAGGTACTGGAAGGCTGCAACTAGGTCACTCCAGGGCTTTCTCTTTTCCAGACTGAACAATGCCTACTATCTCAGCCTTTCCTCATATGAGAGGTACTGCTACCCACTGATCATCTGTGTCTCTCCTCTGGACTCGCTCCAACAGGTCCATGTCCTTCCTGTGCTGGGACCCCAGAGCTGGATGCAGCACTGCAGGTGGGGTCTCAGCAGAGCAGAGCAGAGGGGCAGAATCCCCTCCCTGGCCCTGCTGCCTACGCTGCTTTGGATGCAGCCCAAGGCACCACTGGCTTTCTGGGCTGTGAGTGCACACTGACAGCTCATGGCCAGCCTCTCATCCACCAGCACCACCAAGTCCTTCTCAGAAGGGCTGCTCTTGATTCGTTCATCCCCAGCTGTGCTAATACTGGGGTTTGCCCTGACGCAGGTGCAGCACCCTGTAGTTGGCCTTGTTTAAACCACACGAGATTCCCATGAGCCCAGTTTTCAAGCTAGTCAGGGTGGAGTCCTAGGTGGGATTAGGTGTGTACCAGATTCATCCTGAAAGTTATTTTAACTGGTCTTTCTTCCACCATGCTGCACTTCCAATATTGTCAGAAACCGTATGTCAAACCAGCCTGGAGGGAATTTTGCTGAGTTCTCATCCTTTTAAGACTGGGATTTAAAGTAGGAGCTAAGATACAGATTTAACTATTGCAGTCATTTTGAGCACTGCTGTAAGCTAAAGTGTTGAAATAGACAGGTAGATGGATAGATAAAAACAGGCTTCTGAATAGCTTCTAGACTTCTGCTTTTTCCCATGACAGAGTCCTGTAAGTGATTGCATGGATTGACATTGCATACAAATTACTCAGGACTTTGGCAGTACATACTTCAGTTATTTGCTATCACTTGCAGAATCAATGCTTCTGCACAAGATTGGATGCAGAACAGTATTTTAAACCATTTAGTAGCAATAAAAAAAATAGATTAAAAGCAAGAGGAGGAAAAAAAGATAGAAAATACTGATTAATATATATAAAAGCAAATCTTAAGTAGAAACTTTTATTAGCTGTGAACCTATGCTATGAAGGTAATTTTCCTGTCCACACGAATTATTTTTTTTTCCTACCTTTGCAAATATAACCTTGAGATGTATTTCAGACTTTAAGGAAAGTTATCCTGACAGAAGAATTATATAAAAGCATGGGGGAGGGGGGAGAAAATGTGTAGGTTTTACTTTGGAGTCATCTAAATGACAAAATGATTATTACAGGATGTAGTCTGTTAACTAATGTTTGGGGATTTTTTAAAATAATAGATTCATAATTTCAGCACAGAAATAATTGCAGATATCTCTGAATGTAAATAACATTTTCCCCTGGAAGTTTAAAGGATAAAACCTCAGTTGCATAGCTGCATTTCATTTATATGCTGAAGAAATTTATACAGTAATTTAATTGTGGGGAGCTTTTAAAAATCACAGAAATAAATTAATTGCACGACTCCTCTTGATTTTGATTCTTTCTGGCTCCTCTAAAAATAGACTGTAGCACACATTGCTGCATCAGACTAAACTACTCTGGCTAGCTGGAGGCAGTCTGGCTAAGCAGCATAAGGATCCATCCAGGCTGATTAATACAAGTGAATGCACAGAGAACTGTGCTACAATGAGTAGTCTTCTAACTGGATTTAGGATTGCAGTCCTGAATTCAAGATTGCTTCGGTAACTGTGCCCACTCTCTGACCTAAAAGACAATGGCTTGGCATAACTTACCATGCTCTCCCCATGACTTTGCAGTAGTTGTAACACATTTGCCGTGACAATCTCTGCTGCTTTCTCATCTGAAAAAAACCAGTTTGATTAAGTTGTGCTAGTTTTGTTTGTAAGTGTGAGAGAGTCTGTGTGTTTTCCTGGAGAGGCTGCAAGGAAGATGATAGGTAAAAGATTGTCTAATGTTATTTTGATTGTAAAAAATAACTTAAAAAAATAGTGCTGAAAACAGAAGATGCAAATTGACAGAATGTTAACAATATCAGCCACCTGCTGGGATTGCAAAACACTGAGACAAGTTTCACGCAAAATTATGACCCTGGTTCTGTGATCCATATGTAACTCATTTAAGTTTAACAAATAAACTATAGCTTTGGAGTAATTAATTTCTTCCTTTTCAAATACAGTTGCATATATATGAACAATATGCACAAAAATTCTAAATTAGTGTGCATATTATTTACATTTTAAAAAATGCAACAGAAGATTCACAGAAATGCTTAGTGAAAATGAAAAGCAAGAAGATCTTAAAACCGAATTTATTCTTTAATGAGATCCTTGAAAATATAATGAAAATTATCTTTCTGTAATAGTTTTAAATTACTAAGCAACCTTGGGAGTTCAAGTAGAAAATCAATTTGCAGCTCCTGTGGATGGATGCATAAAATTCTACTGGTCCCACCAAATAGCTCTGTATACTAAAATGTATCTTAAATTTAACGTCTACAAATTACATTTATTTATATATATATACCATGACCCCATGATTTAAATATTGACCTTGTGATTTGGAAGCAGGCCATAAGCTATCTGTTGGAGAACATTATAAAAAGTAAATGCACTATAACGTTACCAGATGGCATATGTATCTCTCTATAGTCTTGCATGTGAGAAATCAGGCAGCCGGAAAATGACCATTTTAAGAAATGAATGAAATTTTTAATCTTTTTTGAAATTTCCACTCAAGAGCTTGATTCATTGAAGTCCTTTATTCAGTCAAGGGATAAAGATCTATCCATGGGACAAGACTGACCCAAGATTTTATGTTCTGGTACAGCAGGTCATAAGAGAATATGAAGGCAGAAGCTATAATTCCCTTTCCAAGTGGCATTTGGAAAACAATTCCTGTATGTTACTGGGCTGATAGGATTGAGCTAGATGCAATCCCATTTACTCATAGCTGTGCTTATGTGACTTTCTCTTGAACAAGGGAAACAACTTCCTACAGTAACTTTTTAAGAGACTTCTTTTTTTTTTCTTTAGGGTTTAATATGAATTTCTAGTATTGGTACAGTTTTGATTTTTTTACTTCTATTATTTATTTTTATCAATCAAAATACAGCCCCTGACTTTTCAAGCTTTTCAGATTTGTGTACAGACTGTCACTATGGACTGTGGTGTCCATGAGTTTCAGACCATGATGGTATAGGAAGACAGTTCTGCAAACTGTTGCATCATATGAACCCAGTCCTGTATTACGGTATTGCTTCAGCAGAGTATCCAAGACATCTCATGACTAAGGTGAGCACCATTTCATATTTGTGTAAAACAGCCAGCTGTCATACAGTGCATGTTTTTTAGTGGCCCTTTAGTACTTTCATTCCATAAAAGATAAGTGAAAATTAAGCCCCTGTTGGAGGGACTGTCTCCTTAAAAAGGCACTGATCTTTTCATACAACGGTTATTCTTGGCAGGAATTCTGTGATTTTAAAATATTTTTTCACAAATCGCATATTTTTGCTAAACCAGTTTTAGAAAAAATCAGCCAGGACATGTAAGTTGTCATAAGACAATATGAAGTCAAAATTAATTAAAAATGTTATTAAAAAGAGGTAAAGCCTGTGTAAGAGAAGAACTCTTGTCCCACGATTGCCTCTTTGAAGTCTATATTTAGCATCCATGTTAAGTTACTACTCTGGCTACAGAGGGTTCAACTGCAATGTGTTGAAGGAAGTACCAGGTGCCACATACACTTGTTCTGTTATTTTACTTCCTTCTCACTTCATTTTGGATGTCTAACACCTACCTCAGGATTTTCCTCCGTAGCCGGTTCTAAATCAAATCTTCCGTTTCTTCAATTCCTGCTGTACAAAGAAAACCTGTTTTAACAAAACCAGTGTTAATTAGGATAATTACTGCCTTCTCTTCTTACCTTGCCTTTTTCATATTTTTACATTTACTCTCATTGTCTGAAGCTCCTCTCTAACATGTCTGGAGTTTTATTATTTTATGTATGCTTTTTCTTAATTCATTGGTCAGTTTCCACAGCCTTGCTATATGCTACTGACCCATTGCTGTGGAAGATGCTGTGTTAAATATATTGTAATTAATTGGCAATTATTGGGATATCAACAGGTGTCATTCAGCCAACAGTTCTCTGACAGATCTGCATCTGTGTTTGTGCTACCAAGTTACAACCATTGTTTATATAAATGCTCTGTGCAGTTATCAAAGCCAATAAACTGCACTGATTTCATGGGGAATATAATGAAATTTAGTGTGAAATCTTAAGCATGTGGGTAAGTTCATTTTTTTCTCAATTGACAGTGGCCCAAGATACAGCTAGATGATGTGGTGAATCCTTTAGTGTACTTTGCAATACCACTGGTGTTACTTCCAGCCCCTTCTCCTACTTAAATACATACATTATATGAGTTAAGGATTTACTCAACCCCTGGACAGATTAAAGGTTAAAAATTCCCTCTATTTGTGCAAGAAATCTGTCTTTATATGTCTTTTATCCCATTTCTTAGCTTTTTGTAGAGGAAAAAAGCTGCGGCACGGGCGCAGGCTGCTCGGCAACCGCAACCCTCTGTAAGCATCTCCCAGGGGACAGGAAGGCGCTCCAGTCAGGGCGGAGAAGGCACACCACTCTCACAGGCACAGCCGATGGAAATAAGGCTACAGAGGCCAGGAGGGGTTCCTCGTATGGGCTCCCAGCTAGGCTTACTGCCCACACACCGGAAGGAGCAGGGACGAAGAACGGAATTCTGAAAGCTGCACAGGGTTTTTATGCAGGGGCTGAAGGGGAGGAGTTTAGGGGCTGGAGCCAACAGGAACAAGGGGTAGGCGGGAAAGAGGGTGTAGCCCGGGAATACAGGCAGGGGAACAAACCAACTGGGGTACAGGGGGCAGAGAAGCCACTGGAAAGTGTAAGGGCTGCAGGGGAAGGAGCGGACGACAAGCTGAACACCAATGGGGTGACAGGGTTCAGAACTTGGACATAGAAGGCAACCAGGGAGGAGTGGGGTAGATTGACATCTGGGTCCTTGGTCTTCCATGGAAGAAGCCAAAGCCTAGCGGGCGCCCTTCAAGGGCATCCACAGAAAAAGTCAGGACCAAGGCTTCAGCTGATTTAAATTTAGGGAAGCTGGTTTGATTTATTGGAGTTTCATGGCCTTAGAAGGATCCAGGAACCCCCCACCCCGCCTTCTTAATTAGCGTAAAATTTTACTCGATCTCTAGGAAATGTGATTCAAATTAAGTTGGAATTGTAAAGCTTCTAGGAGCCCTATGTGATGCAATCTGAAAAATTTCAGTGCCAGTTGTCATCTTACAATCTGTAAATGACAGTTGAGGTGATTTCCTTGCCAAAATAAAGTTGCATTGAAAAGTAGGATGGAGGGATATGCACATGGCAAAAGGCAAAGCAGAACACTACAGAGGCAAATAATCAGGATCAAGACTGGCAAACTATTCCCTCATCTCATATGGAAGGTAAATAGAAAATTATATTGCACACAGATGCCTGAAAACTCTGTCTCATGCAGCAGAATTAGACACACATGAATACTTAAATCAACAGAACTTTTATGTGTGACTAAACCAAATTCATAATGGGTATACTATATCAGCTATGTTGCAGCTGTCTCCGGCTATCAAAGCTTCCTTCTTCTGACCTAAGGGAATGGTAACTCAGTGATAAAATGCAAGATTCAGGAACACGGAGCATTCTTTAAAATTCTGGCCATAAAAAACCCCAAACAGCCGCATTCTGGTCACAAAGTGGAATATGATGTCAGGTAATACACAGATCATCTGTTTGTAGAAGGCCATCTATTTTCATCCACTTAAATTATGTGGGAGGAAACAGAAGGACCTAAATCTTGTTAAGTACCCTAAGTCTAGCTGATGCTTCTTTCTAAGAGCTGTTTTGATTGAAGCAATTAAGGCAGACATAAGATAGGAAAAGGGAGGAAGATGAAAAGTGTAGCTATTTCAAGATAATGCAATTTCTGATGTGTACACAATACATTTGTGTTTAGGAAAATAATGAACTGTGGGAAGGGTCTGGGTACAAAGAACTGTGGCTTTGCATGAGCAAGCAACCCATTTGTATCTGAGAACTGAGGGAAGAAGTGGAGATGCTTGAGACCTTGCCTCTCTTATTGTGCAGACTTAGAGATTGTGCTTCTTCCCCTTCACGGCTGCTTCACCACTAGGCATGGACATACAATGAAGCTTAGGGGCTTTCTGCTTTCTTCCAGTTTGCATCCTGCTGCAGTAGGTGGCAGGGTTGGGTGAGACAGTTTTACCTGATTTCTGCCTCCCTAGGTTGCACTGCATTCTGACTTGTAGCCTGCTGGCTTCAGAGAGATGATGCCTTGGGTAGGTTGGGCTACCAGTTACCTCATGTCTCTTCTGACAGTTCTGTGAAAGAGACTTCTATGCCACGGTGTTTTAATGGTTCTTTCTGCCAATAAATAATGTTCATTTTCTTCTATGCAGAACAGAAATAAATAAAATGGAATGTAAAAGCTCCCAGGTTTAGATGTCAATGCAATTTTCTCAGAACAATTGTTGGGCCCATGAATAATCATATTTAGTCTGTTTGACCTGATAACACAATTTAGTTACATCCTATTTGTCTCACTAAGCTCAGGGAGGCATAAGGGAAAACTAGAAACTTCTGAATAAAAAATCAAGGCCAGCTGACTATAAACAATGTTTGTTACAAATATGAACCCTTATCATTTTTCCTGTCTTCAGTGTAAATGATGCAGAATACTAGTAGGGCTCAGATATTACCTGCATCCAGTACTTACAACACAACGTGTGAGTCTTTTGGAGCAGCCAAGTAGGCCGACAGAAAAAAATTTAGCCTTCTTAAAAGAACACAAGGGAAGAATGCTTAATAGATTTTGAGATTACTTTGAAGGTAGGAGTTGCCTTTGAATAAGCAAGACTATATGTTGGTAAATTCATAAAAATTTGTCACCTTCATAATGCTTTTCAGTACAGTCTTTTCCTCCCTACTTACGCAGCACTTTCCTACAGTTTTGGCACAGACTGGAGCTATGCACATGTAACATTGCTGTGTCTCCTTGAGGTCTGGTTACCTGAAATATAAATGTGCTTTTACTTTGTGCTGATATTTGACTGAAGTAAATAGAATTGCTTACCTGATCCAGACTGTTACAACCACTTCCTTGAGAAACATCCTTTTATTTCAGTAACTTTTATTGTTGAATTGCATTAAGGGAAAGAACTCTTTATAGGTATATTTGGGAGTAGAAGATCTTGTGCTATGAGATGATAATGAAAGAGATGGTGATAATAACATGTTATGAGGATAGATGTTTGCAAAACTGTGGCATTCCAACAGTGAGCATGCCAGTAAGAAAGGAAAAAATGTGAGCTCTTTACAGATAAACAAATTAAAATCTAATCTTTTGCACAGCTTTTAAGAACATAATTTTAGCAGTTTGTATGAAATTAACGTACTCACTGTGAAGCAGATTCTTGGGCTAATTAATATTCGTTAGTAAAGATGTCATTTGACATCTCAATGATTTTTTAAAATTATTATTTCCAATATGATCATATCAACGAAAAGATGGAGAAAAGTGGTTTTGGCATCCAGTTCCAAATTCAAAAATTATTGCCTGGTTTCTAGATCACACTCTATAACTTACAAAATATGATATTTCATATTTTATAAATGAAGTATGAACTTTCATCAAAGAGTGATGAGAATATTTGAATTCCTCTTCTTTAAGACTGCAGACATTGTTGGTCAGTGCAGAAAAGCTTGCTTTGATATTGTGTTTGAAAAACACACTGGTGTGGAACAAGAACTATTTTTCCATATTTGAATGCTCTTTTAAAGAGTATAGAAGACTTTTATTTAATGGGAGTGGCCATAATCACTTCTTATCTTCCTGTTATTTGTTGAGCAAGTATCAATTGGTATTTCCGTCACATGCTGTACCCGATTGATTGACATACCGGCTTTGAATTAGAGCAGTTGTTTCACGCTGCAGCTGTGAAGTCTTATGTTACTTTTTTTTTTTTTTTTTGAATGTGAGGACATCTTAGGTGCCCAAAATCAAATATCTTTACCTTTTTAAGATTATACAGGTTCGTTTAATGAAAGATATTATCTCTACAGGCCTTACTTGACTTCAGATAACAAATAACACTCTAAATTCTCTTTCTGACACTTTTGTTAGATGTCTCCACGTAAAAACTGCTAATAGTCTCAACTAGATTTTCCTTATGTCTATATTATCTCCATTATCTCTGGACATTAGGAAAGAATTAATGACAACTGCTTTTTTCTTATAGAGAAGTTTTTCTTAGCAACCTACACTAGGTGTTTTTGTAGGTCTCAGGTAAGGCCTTGAATATCTCACACTGCAATATTGTTTTTCTCTGGAGATGGTGGTTGCTATCCTTTTTATTGACAGAAGACCATGACAGAGAGTGGTCATGTGCCAAAATCAACCAAGCATAAGTCAGGCTACCTTCTGATTCCCTGATCATGACACCAGGTCATGAGCTATCTTTCTTTGCTAATATAGTCAGGTCAAGTTTTGCTGAAAGTACCAAATTCCAGTTGATTCCAGTTACATAGCCTCATTCATAGAGTTGTAACCATTTCAGCTTAGTCATTCATCACAGCACTATATTGGAAATGTTTGAAATGAACTGAGGAACAACTGCTGCAGAAAATAATGCTATATTAGAAGTGCCATAACAAGTGAAAATGGAAGTGTTGACCAAATACAGATAAGGCTGAAAACAGCATCTACTCATCTATGAAACTGATGATAGAGAGGCTGAACCTCACAGATTTCAAGGTTGCTGTGAATCACAATTTTCACCCAGCCGTAACCACTCACAAAAGCACACTGCGGAATTTGGAGAGCAGAAGAAAATTATTCTGGAATAGAATAATGGTCCAACTCCCAATAGTCCAGAGCATAATTTCAGTTTCTTGGAAAAGATAAGTGCTTTCCCGAGTACCTGTGACAGACTTGGTCACAATTCCTTGGAAATTCTTGCAGCCCTTTCTTTATTGAGAAAATTAGCTTCCAGCCCTGTAAATGTGCAAAACCACTCCCCATTTTGTGTTTCCCTTGCACCGCTTCCAGCTTTATCTGCTTCACCATGATAATCAGGGGAGATGTAGTTGCCTCCTCTGTGGACAAATCTTACATTACAAATTATGGCTCTCAATTTGCCTCCTTTCCTGCCACTCCCTGTGTTTTCCCCTAGCATCTGACATGGCAATGAGCAACCTTACAGTCTCCTTGAAGGTAGGAGGAATGTTGAAGCTGCTGTTTGAGGACAAGAGACTGCAGCATTTCTTAGATTAATGGGATTAAAACTTTACATTCTAAAGTAGTACAGGAGTAGAGAAGGTTCCTTTGTAGAAAGCTGGTGTCATCCTTGCAAAGTTATGAAATCAGGGTCCTGGTTTTCTGGTCTCTGGCTCCACTTTTGAATGGAGAATGGATGGGTTAGTCTTTGCATTCAGCCTTTCTATAAGTGTTGATAAGGCTTGACCTGTGGCAGTAAATTGCTTGCTCCTGCTACCTGTGTGGCTGTTAGAGACAGATGGAGGGGTAGGGATGTGGAAATTCAGAAAGGGTTTTGAGGCTATAATTTTTTTCTTGTAGGCCATGAAGTAGAGAAAAAAATAATTTCTCTCATTTCTTGCTAGTACACATGAAGCTGACATTGGAAAACCTTTTGGTGTCTGGCTTTCCCCAATGATTTTATATGAAATTCTGGTACTTCCCTTGGGTTTTTGTGTACATTATACCTTGGGAATTTGAATCCACAGATACTTTTGAAATATCTTATGGTGCAGGATAATCTACATGGGCATTTAGAAAATCCAAAGCATTGAATAAATCTTCTTCCAACAATGCCAGTCAGAAGGATGCTTAGTCTTTTACAGTGCAGAAACATCTAAAAAAAAAAAGTGAATTTACTCCTGGGAAAACATGTAGTCATTACTAATAATATTACTAGTCTGTAAAGCAAGAGATTAATTGTAACAAGCTAAAATTATTTTTCTTATTATTTTCCAAGAAACTGATGATGACTCAATATCCTTTGCTGCATCTCTTTTCAATTTTCTCTGCAAACAGTGTGTTCAGTCTAAATTCAAAGACTGTTTTCCAATGCGGAACTAAAAATTTTATAGATTACATCAGTCTGTCTCTAATTAGCCACATTTTTAACGCATTGTCAAAAACATTAAGCAGAGAGACATGATGTTATTCTAATCCCTTAGACTATTTTCTTATGTTGACATGAATTTTTTGTGTGATTTTTCAAGTCACCAAACAACTGATATGTAAAGGACTTCTTTTGCATGACACCTGCACTATAATCTGTGTTAACTGAAACATCCATAATGGGTTGCTAGGTAGTTCAGCCTTGCCTGTACAGTATCACTGTGATTCTGTGGTGTCTGTGAATAGCAGTAGCTGTTACTAAAAAGCGCCAGGTCATTTGCACTCAATTTGTATTATGTTAGCCAACAGTCATTTTTTTTCCCCTCACATCATCTCTGGTCATCTTATTTCACTGCATTAATTTTTCACTTTAATGTACCTGATTCAAAATATAACAGGACCAGGGATCTGAAACTAGCTCATTTTGGTTATTTAAGCCTCACCATTTAATTTCATAGACTGAAAAGAAATTATATTTGTTCTCTGATTGGATAAACATGTGAGCAGTTATCAAATAGTTACAGAAGCAAATTTAGATGCATGAAATTGAAATCTGCTTTGCCATGAGCATATACAAAAATTAACTTAAGGTGGGTGAAGAAAAGTGTAGCTGGAGAAAATTTAAAAAAAAAATCACCTAAAAACCCCCCCTCAAAACAAAAAGATCTATAATTGAAGTTTTCACAAGACTGAGATGCTGATGTTCATGTTCTCAGTTTGCCTAATAGATTTTGGAGTACAGAGATCCTAGTGTATTTCTATTCAAAGGTTATGGAGCCTTTGGAGCTAACAGGGATGCTTGATCAATATTTAATACTTCAGTAGGTAGAGAGTGAAAGCCTCATGACATTGAGCAATGTGGTCAGAGCAGACGCCATATCATGATTCTGAATGTGCCTAATGTCACATTGTATCAGAGTTATTATTATCGTGATATCCAATATATTTGTTTTTTAGCGACAGGCCTATATAACATGTACAGAAAGAAATATTAACATAGAGAAGCCCCAGCCAAGTGCACTAGCCTTTGGAAATTTTAACTATCGCCTTCTGTCCTGCAGTGATCTGACAGCCAGGCATGACTAAACACAGTGCTGCAAAAAGTGGGGGGAGAGAGGGTGGAATGAAACTGTGGAATGCTTGGACTATTATATCTCAAGGTCACACAAGTCCTTTCAAACAACTGACAAATTGAAGGTAGTTATCCAAGGCATCTCAAGAGAAGGGTAAGTGGATAGATCTATTTGATGTTTGTTAAAAAAAAATATCAGCATATTCCTGACACTTTCTCTATCTGGCCACCTTTTTATTGTCATTGTTCCATACATGAAGTGAAAATCTGTTCTATTAAGGATAACTCAAGAGAGGATTATTTAGCAGGAGAATCTTGAAAACTTATCAGTCAAGTGACCTTTCGACATGACTATGGAAGACGGAACACAACTTGGATTGTGTGTGTATTCTGTTGCAACAGACAAACTGAGGTCTCCCCTCAGTCTCTTCCTCTCCAGGCTGAACAGACCAAGTGACATCAGTCACTCCTTATATGGCTTATCCTTATGGCCTTTTGCCATCTTCCTGGCCCTCATCTAATAGTCTAATGTCTTTCTTACATCATGACACCCAAAACTGCCCCCAGCACTCGAGGTGAGGCTGCCCCAGTGCAAAGCAGGACAATCCCCTGCCTTGCCTGGCTGGTGATGCTGTGCCTGATGCTCCCCAGGACAGGGTTGGCCCTCCTGGCAGCCAGGGCACTTCTGGCTCATGTTCAACTTGCCATTGACCAGGACTCCCAGGTCCCTTTGTGCAGCACTGCTCTCCAGCATCTCATTCCCCAGTCTGTGCACACAGCCACGGTTGCCCTGTCCCAGGTGCAGAATCTGGCTCTTGTCTTTGTGAAACTTCATATGCTTGGTGATTCTCTAGCTCCGTAATTTGTCAAGGTGTCTCTTGAGGGCCTCCCAGCCTTCAAGGGAGTCAACAGCTCCTCCCAATTTAGTATCTAAATGCTTCTGCTTCCTTTCTGAGATTGGAAATTCTTCAGAGCAACCCTACCCCAACATTCATTCCTCCTAATTTTCCATGAACCTTCTGTACATCACAGTGGCTGTGCAGATTAGAGGGCACAGGTAAATCTAGGAATATGAAACCAATTAAGATATTTTTGTATCAGTCCTTCAATGTTTTTCATATTTTACCACCATAATTCCAAGGATATCCTCATTGCGTGCATAGCTGTAGCAATGAGATCAGTTAAGACAGTGAGTGACATCTAAATTGGGAGTGACGGATGTGTATAGTGCCCCTGTAGGTTCCCTTGGGGACTTTCAATTAATGTTTTCAATTCTGTGGTGAATTTTTTCAATTTCATTCAAGAAACAGTGTTTCTTTTCAAGTAGAAATGGAGCAGAGCCTGTCTGAGGTTGCCCTTGTCTAGAGTGCCAGGGAATGATCTAGAACCTGCATGCAGCAAGAGAAGCCTGGATTGCAGAAGGGCAGGCACTAGAAAAAAGCCTGGCATTCAGTCTGTGGGATCATGGATGGAAGTCCAGCTTTAGCTTCAGCACCTCAGGAAAATGAGAGTCTTTACAGACAGGTAATTTATTTGTGTGGAGTCCTTCCATGTAATTATCCAATAGAGAGAATGTGGAAATCTATGCCAGCAGTTAGCCTGCTGAGAATCAGCAGGGGAGAGTGTGTTTTACAGGCAAACACAGAAGCAGGCATCCAGAAAGAGCTCAGTGGAGAGGGAGAGCTGGATGACTTCACAAAAGATGTGTCCCAGCCTGGAAACAAGAAGTGTGCTCATCTAGGGCCAGGAAAGAAAGTCAGAAAATTAGAAGAATGGGTCTAATTCTCTGTTGCACTTTCACTGCTGTGGTGTTCAGGAAAAGAGTAAGAATAGGAAACTGGTAGGAAGAAGTAGGAACAGAATCCATGTGGCCCAGAGCCTGGGCTTCAGAATAGATTTTAGAAAGCCAGATTCTGCTCTTGTGCTTTCTGCTGAGCTAATACTTGGCTTGTGGATTCATTATGTCTTGGTGCCTCTATTTCTTCTCTATTGCCTGCCTTGTTTGATTAGACAGCATCAATATACAACAACAGCAACAACAACATCACCCAACAGAAACGTGTTCAAAAACATTTCTTTTACATTTTGTAGGAAAATTCCCAAAGGCCAGTAGTATGACACTGGCTCAGGTCTAACTGCCACTGTGTGACACATGAAAACTCTGTTCTAGGTCTTGGAGCTAAACCGAGGGAGCCCTGTGTATTTTCACTTGTTCTCCTGTCCTGACAGTTGTGATTCATCTCGCTTGACTTTAGGGTCCAGGTGCAGTTGCATGACCAGCAGTATCTAGGTCTGTTTGAAGCTGTTGTACACTGTCATGAAATTCTAAATAATGATGGTATGTTTGAGCCAAGAGTTCCAATAGATTTGCTTCTCTCTGAAATGGCTGTGTGGGGCACCAGGAGATGTATCACAGCACCTAACATCGCATGAGACATCTATACTTAGGTAACTGAAGTTGTTCCCTGGGGAACAGTATCTGAAGTAATCATCCTGTTCTGCATTACAGTGCAAGTCTAATCAAACAAACTTTAGTGACTACCTTGACAGACAATGAATTACATTTATACTCCACTGGGTGCATTAACTCAATTTCTATTGACAGTAAAAAAATCTGTGACTTCCGTTCAGATGTGCATGCCTGCACCGTGGACATCCAGAGTGAGTCAGAAAAAGCATGGCTGCTCTCAGTGCATTTGCTGGAGGATGGGGAGCCAGCCACGTAACTGTTGTTCACATGAAGAATGAAGATGTGTAGCACCCACAAAGTTGTGTCCAACTGATGGAAAACAAGGGGGTATGCCAACATTTTTGAACAGTAGGGTTTTATATTATTTTTTCTCCTAATTTTATTTTCTTACTTGCTCTGGCAGCCTACATTGTAAGCTGAAACTGTTCAACAGTTGTCTCTTTAAGGATTTCAGTTCAAAGTATGTGTAGGATGAAGTAGAAGCAAAGGGAAAAAAAGAAATCAATTTTTATGAGATCACATTTAACTTTTGTTACAAACACCAAAGCACAGAAAGCTAGTCTAGAATTCTTGTATTATAGAATGCCAGCAAACACATGGAAACAAATAGGAAATCTAATCTCACCATTAGGCAAACTGCTAATTTTCAAAAGATACATTCAAACTTTTCCCTCCCACTGAAATACACATATAGTTACACTTCTTACCTATGAAACATTTTGAGTGTAAGCTCTCTTGAAAATCCATAGCCTTGATCTCAAAGGTGAAGTTTGACAAACTTTGATCAGTGACTACAGCATATCTATGGTTCAGAGTATTAGTAATTTAAAGGAAGTAATGCTGAAAATGCTTTGGGCCTCATTCTGTAGTCACTTTCACAAGATGTTGAGCTTTCAATTTGAGGGTCATAGGGGTGAAATCTGGTAGTCATCCATGACATAGGGCTAGTACATGTTTATGATTGTTGATCTGAATCTCCTGTACAGTTTGAAAATGTTAGGGAAAAAATATACAAGAATACAGTAATTGAGATTTTTCGTTGCCAGAAAACCAAGGGCTGATCATCACACCTACATTTTAGTCTCTTTTTTGCTAAATAGTATTTGTACTTCTCTTTCATAACCAAGCACATTAAGAAGCACAAATTATGCCTGCAAGAGCTTTCCAGTACAATTCTGCCCTCTTTTCTCATTCATGTGTACCTGAAGTGGTAATTGAAATCTGAACTTCTAATATGCAGAGCTGTGAAGTGTATGTCAGCCCACTGAGTCCTCTCCTCACCAGTACAGAACAGAAGGCAACTTCCTGGCTATTTGAAAGCATTATGCTACCAACAAGATCCCAGTCTTACAGCAGAGACTGTCATCTGTTCTCACCAAATACAGAATTAAAGTGTATATTTCAGGGTAGGGAGTAGGATGTTTTAGCTTGAGGCATGAGAAGAAATATCTGTTGGTACTTAATTCCCACACCTTTTGCCTGGTTAATCAGATAAGTGGTTTGTTGCAGATTTCTCTAGACATGCACCTCATTAAGCAGAGAGAGAACTTCCATTGAGAAAGGGCACGATCACAGGTTAAAATTAGTTTAATGTGGTTTTTCACATATACTGGTGGTATCTGCAGTTGTTTCAGGTTCATGCCAATTCCAGGTTCATGCCACTTACCTTTATTTACCCATCAGACAAACACAAGGGCCTCCACCCAGCAAGATTCTGGGTGAGATATGCAAAGGTCAAATGACCAAAATATCAACTGGAACATAGATTTGAATCCAGATGTTCAACAGTAAAGCTTCCAGAAAGGGATTCTGTGGAAGAGGAAATTTTTTTCTTGATTATTTTTTATTCCCTTAAATAATTTTTGCATCTTCCCCCCTTTTTGTTTTGCTATGCTGGCAGGATTGCTCCCTTTCATCCTTTTCTCATCAACCCAGAGAGGTTTACCTCAAATCTGCAGGAGGCCGTGCTGGGTGGGTGCCCAAAGAACTCAAGCCTTGCTGGTGCCCCCACCCATAGCACTGTGGCCCCAGATAGCCTGCTGGAGACACGGACACTGGGACTGGAGCTGCCTGGGTTGGTGGGAGGGGCTGGGGACATGGGGCTTCTGCCTGCCTTTCACCAGTTTTAGTGGGAGGACAGCAGTACTAGGATGTATCTGAAAAAGAGAGCTTGGCATATCTGCTGAGAGAGACAGAAAATACTGAGGCAGAAGATCAGACTCCAAAATCCATAATGAAAAGTGAAGACCTGTCAGTTCTAATCGGGAACTGATTGTTATGGGAAAGGATGGTTGTTAGAGAAAGTTTCTTTTTAAAATCATTTTTCAACCTGCATTTGTTTGCATTTAGTTTTGAACCAGATTGCACTTGCAGAACAGAGTATGTGTTTAAACTCTGCTGAAAGCCTGCAGCCAACAAAGAAGATAAAGGCCTTCTGTTCCTCATGTTACACAATAATAGGGAAGAAATTAATAATGCTGCACTGAAAAAAACCCCCTTCTATTTAGATAGCTTTATGCAACAATAACAGGAGCCTGCCCATGAGCTCAGTGTACCCTCTATTTACTAGGTACACTATGTGCAAATTACACAAACGTGCCTGAGCCTCTGGAATTGCAAAATTCACTAGCTAATTAATCAGAGCTTGACAACAAAGCAGAGTCCACTTCCCCTCATATACAGTGTCAGGGAGGGAAGATAATTTTGTCATTCAGGAACAAGCCTGTGCTAGAAGACAGATGATTTTTACTCCTAACTTTGCCCACTCAGTTCTGCTTCAGTTCTTCTGGGAATAGCATTTCAGATTGACCAAGCTGTCAATGTTAATAATTAAAATTTGAAATTGGGGTGGTGGGGAGTGGGGTGAGAAGCATGGGTACCTTTTGAATAGGTGAATGCTTAGCTCAATCCACAATTACTTTTTGGACTGTATCTTTCTGTAATATAAATAGTTACACATCATGTACAACAAAAGTAATAGATGATTTACAGCTAGTGAAGAGGCAGCATCATCTATAAAAAAGAAAGTGTCAGCTTGTCTTCAGAGTTTCTTCTGTAACGTTCAGATTTTTTTTTTTTTTTAATTTCTTGGAGTTCAAATTATTTGTAAGATCTGTGAGGTACAGTCCCTGTGTAAGATATTGTGAATTTCTTAGTTGTTCCTGGAACTAGGTAAGTTGTTCTTTATATGCCAAGTGGAACAGCAGGAGCATTTTCAGTAAGGAGTTCTCAGCCAGTAGCTACACTAAAAAACAAATAGTTGGTTAGTACTGTATGTGAGGATCATACATTGGCAGGCTGAAAAGCAAATCTGTGCATAAAGCTAAGATATCAATCCCATACGCTCCATGAAGCATTTAACATTAACAACATTAAGTTGTGGAAATTCTGAAACAAACTGAAACCTTCTTTGATAGCAATAGTTTGGGGTATCCTATATTTTGTAAAATTTTGTGATGTTGGTCTTTCCAGAGATCTCACAATAGCGTTATCCTGAACTTTAGTTTTAGGCTTCTTTGTTCAGTCACTATGGTCCAAATTAACCACAGAAATGTGAAGCATGAGGATTGCTGCATGTTGTGAGCACTGTAACAATAGTCAACATTTGCCTGTACCAGAGATTTTGAAGTTGTTATTGTTTTCTGTTTAATGAAACCTCTCAAAAGCTTCTGAATATTACAATTATCTCATGAAAGCTTGTAATAAAGTCAAACATATACATTACTTGGATAACCTAAGTTTTGATAGATGTTCACAATTTTTAAAGCATATAACTTATATTTTGGTTTTCTCTCTCTGTCTCCCAGAGGTGTACCTTGGCAGGTATGTCTGTAAATGAAGAAGGATATGATAAATTTGCTAAATGTTTTGAGAGATGACACGTTTTGAAAGTTTGGTTGAGGTTTTTTGTAAATTTTATGACCTATATAGAATAAGTGATAGAGAAAGGCAGAAAGAAAGCTTTACTGGCACAATTTTTATATAACTCTCTAGTGCTATTCGTTTCTATATATCTTTAACGAAAAATGGAATATGAACTGGATTTTATTGCCGTTTTGAAAATACAGCATATGGAATTTTTTCAGCCTTATATTCTCTGAAATGCATGATCAAACTCTCTTTTAGATTTCCTTTCTAAACATCCTTTTGAAAAAGGCTCAGTTGTGGAAAATATCTTTCAAAAAATGTTTTTGTAAAGGGAAAACTTTAAAGGGATTGGAGTCTTTGTGCATGTTAAAATATCCTGTTGTTCATACCATAGCATTTTCATGTAAAATAATGATAAGGAAAATATTCTCCATTTCTCAGCATTTTTTTTTTCTGTAAGAACAGATTGCTATTCTCCTATCTTCACAGAACTTGCACCAGCTGTATCAGAAATTTAGCACAGGAAAAGAAAAAAGGTCATTTACATTGCAGACCCAACAGCAGAGAGTGTGCCTCAAGTTTTTGGCTAGAGATGATCAATATAAAAAAGAGATAGTTTCAGGTTATGTAACATTAGATGATGGGGTCACACATTAGGAACTATTTTAAAAATACAGATTTTTATAAAGAAGAAAGAAAAGAATGAGATGTACTTTCCTGGCCCTAAGTTTTTCAAGCTAAGGGTACAGGTTTTCTTAGTCCAACCTGAAAAAAAATTCTAAAATATCTCATTTTGATGCTTTAGCTTAAAGCTTGATGCTTCATAAATCTGATTTTCTAGAGGATGTCCTTTCAGACAATGACTGTTTTGCAAATTTCTCTACAAGAACATAAATTACTATCTTTAATTTACATGTGGAGATATAGTTTCCTTGAGGTTTAATATATTTCTGAAAGACCCTCAGCTGCAAGTAATAGCAACTACTAAAGAAAATTCAAGTTTTCTTGCACAAAAATAAAAGATAATATGATCAGGGAGTCTTGCTCATCTTCCCCATTTTCAAGGCTCTTTTTCCCTGAGGAATTTGAGAAGGGGGAAAAGGTGTAAGGTACAGAGACAAAAATATGATGAAACTGTTTATACAGTAAACAGTTTTAAATAGATTTTCCATGGAAAATATCACTATTTTCCTTAGGGGGAGAAAAAAAAATCCTTTATAGAAGAGCATAGATCATTTATAATATTTTCTGGCTACAGAACTTCAGGGTAGAGGTTTGGTTATCTCTATCTGCATTCCTCAACAGCCTCACCAGCTCTGAGGCTCTGAGGCTATGAGGAAGTGTCTTCCTTCATGGTGCTTCATGGAAAGTGTCATCCAATTTGGAGGTCCAAATTGTAGAAGAAAATGGGACTGTGACTCATTTCTCTGTAATGGCCTTGAGTAGCCAGAAAAAAAACCCCTTATAAGTTAATGCATATCATTTGATGTTCTAACCAACATAATAATTTTTTTAATTTCAGCTAAAACAAAAATTGCATGGAAAAAATTCTATTTTTTCATTCTTAGTCTTGTCTCAGGTTCTTGTTATTTGGATGCACCTGTGCCATTGTGGGGTTCAAACATCCTGGGTGTTTATGACTTTAGTTTACTGGTGACCACTGACATGGATCCTGCTCACCTCACCCAGAAGCTCTCACTTGTGTTAAAAATTAGTCCTTACACTAGTGTCCATGAAGAAAAGAAAAAGCCCATTTAGGCAATGATTTGAAAAACTGACAAAAGACTGAAACAATATTTCACACACCCCTCAGATCACGAAAGGGAACGGAATTTCTGGAGGGAGCAGTAGCCATCTAACTAATTACTTCAAGCAAAAAAAGCTTACTGTCAAGGTCAGCCTAGAAACACAGTGAGGCAGGGTATATTTTATTACAAGGAACCTCTCAGTGTTTTAATTTGATTATGTTATTAGTTCCATGTAAGTGTATTAACTGAAAAGGCATGATTAGCTGAAAAAATTTCAGGAGGGATGTGAAAGCTGGTGTCAGCAGTTAGAATACAGACAGCAGTTTTTGCCTAGCAAGGCAAGAAATCAAAATGTAAGGTGGAACCTCCCAGAAAAGACATGAAAAAAAAAAAGCGAAAGGAATATTTACATGATTTCTGCTTGTCCAGATAGAGGCAAAGCTTCTGATCAAATGACAAGAAAAAGGACAGGTTACATAGTCTTTTGAAGGTCAAATCAACCTTTAAAATTTAATCTGGAGAACATAGTTCTAAAAAAAATTTCAATAGCACAGTTGTGAGGCCTTGTCTGAAAAATTTTTGTACACTGACAACTAATATTCACTTAAGGAAAAAAACTCCAACAAACAAAAAAACAAAAACCCAACAAAACCACACAACATTTATTTTGATACTTTAACAATAAAGAAAGCTGACTCTGCTTCACGGTATATTTGAGGACTTGAAAGGTAAAACTGAAACTTCATTAGATCACCATTATATTCTTTTGAACACTTTAAAGACAAACACTTCAGTCATGCTGCCATGAACCCAAATATTCCTCCTTTCTTTTTCCCTCTGCCTCTCCTTGCACCTCTGGGTATTCATCTGCTCTTTATGCTACTCTTAGTATTTGAGCTAATCTTCTGATCTTTAATGTTGTCACTTCAGAAAGAAGAATTTGAGAACGTTAAGAATTAGAGAGACTACTTCTGTCTGGACACCAAATGGCAATTACTGTCTGGGCATGGTATCAGAAAAAGTAGATTTCTTCAATGATGCAAAGGAAGAAAAGCTGAACCCATGCAGGAAGTCCATATGTGCATAACTAATCTGTCTGTGCTTTTCTAGGGTGAGAAAGGTCTCCTGCTGTGAACAAGGCCTTGATGTTTGTCTTTGACTTCCTATTTGCAAGGAGTCAGGACTGCTCATCCTTGGTGCTTGGTGCTGCTGGCAGAGGCCAGGTTCCCATCCACTCCTGTGCTGCAGAGCTTGCGGAAGGGAAAGCAAGGCAGAATGGTGACAAAATACTGAAAATACTCTCCCTGAACATAGGAGAATTCTCCAAGGGAAGGAGGCGAGTACTCAAGATAAGAAGCCTGGGGGGAAACTGGTGTCCCAGGGCCATCAGAGGTGACAGCAGTTCTGTTCCTCCAGCCCAGTGGGCTGTTTCCAGTTGAGATGTGAGCAAATCTAGCCCCAGATTCTTTCTATTGCCCAGCACTTGGTGTAAGATTTTTCTGCAAAAGGTTTTGTTCCCTCTTTCTTGAGAGATGAGAGAACATGTCAGGAGGGATTCTTTGTCTCCTTTAAGTTTAATGTGCGGTGCTATAACTGGATCAGACACTTCAGAGTCTCTTTTACAATGGCACAAATCACAAGTGTCTGCCCCTCCAATCCTCTCTTCCCTTCCTGTTTCTTCTGGATGAGTTGGCTTTTTCACTTCAATACCAAAAGTATGAAATCCAGGCTACCTATTTAAGTACTCTGATTTTGTCCCATTTTGACTTGGATTTTCATTCCAGTTGCCCTGTTTTCAGGAAAAAAATACAAATAACTTATTTCTTTTACCAATGTTATGGATACATACTTGTAAGAAATCACTGATTTGAACTTTGTTTGTGCAATATGTGGGACAAACACCTAGAAAGGAAGACATTTTTTGGTTTCCTTTGGACTTGATTGCCTTTGTCCAGGAAGAAGAGTTTTGGGAGATAATGATGCCAAGTTGGTTTTGCATCCATCAGATATGTAGCTTAGCCATTTAAATTTACATATTGGAAGCCTATGAAAGGCTGGGTCTACAGCACAGAGAGAGAGGTGAATGAAAAACAAAGCTTCAGAAATGGAAAAACATGCACCAGTCATACTACTGAGTTAATGCCCAAATGAAGAGTGTGTGTATATATTGCATTTCAAAAAAGTTTTTTAAATACTCACGTGACCATACTTTGGCCTCTGGGGAGGCAGAGAAAAATAAATAATCTTCCTATTAGCCTATGAATTGTTGGTTGGGAATGCATCCATTGTAGCCAAACTGAAGTCTTGGGTTTACCAATAAGAGATGGTTCTGAAAGATCTCACTGTTTGAGGAAATCCTGTTGAAATAATTGTCATCACTACCACAAGTCCCTATTTTCAGAGCTAACTCTACACTTCACTACAGCACAGGAAATTCTTTATTGTTTGTGAGTTTATTGAGGCTTCTGTGGTGTATCTGGATTGAACTAAAAACACACCAGTCACTGTTATGATTAGAACACATCAAACTCAAGATGAATTACATTTATTATAAACTTTGCTTTTGTATGGAAAAAAACAACTACCAAAATCCCTTGAGTGAAATTATTTTATGCCCCTTCCTCAGCCAGTGATCCTTTCTCTAGATTATTTTAGGGTTAGTTATCAAACTCTAAGCAAATACTTGACTGATATTTTTGGATCATGGGAGAGCATGCTGTAGAGTTACAGCTGTGAGCTAAGGTTCCCTAAACTGGCCTCTAACTGTGTTTCAAGCTTACCAAGACAACCAGCAGTCAGCACATCTAATGTGCTCTTCCTACTCTGTTGGAAGTGTGAATGAGACTTCGACAGTTTCAAAACAACCCATCATGGCATAACGGGAGGAAGGCAAGGTGCTGCTCCAGGGCACTATTCCAAGGTCAAGACAGGAGATAGAAATAGATTCACCTCTACAGTGAAATACATTAGGTCCATACTAACAGCCTAAATTACTACCACTTACCAATCTACCAATTACTCCCTAAAATTGTTTATTGGCTTTTACTGCTATAAGGCGAGGCCAGATGCCTAGAAATAGACTGCTTTGGTTAGATTCTCCCTCCATGTGCCTCAGGAATGTTCTTTTTGCAGTTGATTACAGTAATCTAGCATACAAAAACATAGATGAGTGTGCTCACAGCAGCATTGCTTCTTGGAATTTTATAGATTCTGTGAGATCCTAGTCCCTTTAGAAGGTACTTAATAGTAGTGCAGTATTAATATTGGTATAATTTGTTTCAAGCTTAGTGGGGAAGCTCCTAAAATAGGAATATTGTTTTGTTTTTCATTTTGTAGGCTCACTAAGTTAGGAGCGGTCTGGGTCCTTGTTAACATGGAAGGAAATTGGAATCTCCAAATACAGGAAGTAGCAGGCTAGAAGATGTGATGAGGTGGATGTTAATGGGATCTCAGCTCAATATTCAGCCAGTTCTTATTCTGCAACAGAGGGTTTGGGAATCTGTTGTCATTGTCCACATATCAAGTGCTACTCTTAATGTCTCTTCCTCTCAGGCCTTGGAGAAGTGTGTATCCCAGACTCCTCAGGTTTTAAAATGAAGTTTGTGAGCAATGGTAGTCACTCCTGCACTACAGGGTATACAATTGAATTCAGAAATGCCATGCTGGTTTACATCAGCTCTACCATAGAAACAACATCAGTAACATGCTATTAAACCATGAAACAAAGATCATTTTGTCTGCCTAATCAAATTCTGACAAGTTCAGGAAACGGTTCCTTTTTGGTTCTGATATTGTGCCCAGGACACTTAGGGTGGGTTTCTTTTAGCAGGTGGCATGGTAGGAGCATCTCAGAAAAGACTCCGTGCAAAAGTGAGCATATTAATGAAGTAAATGGAGCAATCAAGTGCCTTTCCTATTGTTTTCTTGTTCATGGCTTTTCTGGCTCAGCTGCCAAAGCAAAAGTTATTTATATTGTTTGTGCATTACCATTCCTGCATAGACCATTTGCTCTAATTTTTCAAGAATTTGTAGCGGTTAATCTAACAGTTTAGACTTTGGCAGAATTCCCATTAAGATGCATGCGTATGGTAAATGATTAAAGGATTGGGCATGCATGTTGAGAAAGCTGATGACTTGCTACTTGTGGTAATGACTCTTGATGTTCTTTTATCCTCAGCCACATGGCATTGGATGCTGCCTTTACAAAACAGTCTTGTCTTTGTCAAGCAAGAGATAATCTGGAACCTCTTTTTTAACCATCTGTTCTTTGCTGAAGCCTTGTGAGGTGCCCTGGTGTCCTTGTTCTGACTCTCCTTACAATGCTCTGAAATCCTCAAGTCTTTAGATTTCAAAGAAAAGCACATGGGGCTACATGGTGTACATTTGTCTGCTAGATACAACCTTTTTTTTTTAAGCTGTTCTTTCAGCTTCTGCCTCTGATGTTTCTGTTTTTGGTTTTCTGCCATGTGAGAACAGAGATACCTACAGGGTTATGAACTGCAAGAATGTTTAGTCCGTTCACTATACCTCAGATTTACAGGACATTTCTTCCGGGAATAATTAGATCCTCTGTACATTGGAGAAGCTGTTTGCAGATAGTAGTAATCAGAACTAGATCAATTCAATTAATGCCCAAAGAAAATTGCTAATATTTCTTCTGTATTATATTTGTAAGGCCAAAAAGAACTTCCCACTGCTATAATACATTGCTATGTTAATGTGGGTGAGAGAAAATGTTTTTTCCTATTGCCTATTTTCCTGTCTAATGCCAGCACGTTTAAGAACTGATAGCAGCAGCTGCCAGAAGCGGCCATTTGTAGTACACAAAACAGAGTTTTATCAAGCCTGAATAATCAAAAGCTATGCTGTGTAACAAGACTCTTGAAAAAGCATATCAACAATGATACAAAGCCCATACCAGCATTATGGCAGGTAGGAGGCCTGTCAGATGGACAGTGATTATAGGAAATGGTATAGCACTGGTCCAGTTGAAAAATGTAAACTTTATGACTTGGTCCTTGGGCTGCATAGCTGCACCCAAGGTTTGAACCACTGGAGCAGCCTGGGTGTTAGCAGTATGGAAAATCTGATTCATGACGGTCTGAAATCCCGAAGTAAGGTTTGGAATGAAACCTGTATTTGTTTAAGGATATATATCTTGGCAGCGTGATCAGGATATTACCACAGGTTACCTACTTTCAAGTTCATTTCTACAGTAACAATAAAATTTTTAGGTCAAAGATCACACGGAATGTTTTTCAGGAAAAGAAAATTAAAATTCTTTTTTAAAATTAATGCCTATTATATATTCACAGAGATATCATCTAGAAGATGATATAAAAACCTTTGCTAGGAAACTTTTATAAGTTTTGAAAACTTGTAAATGTTTAGTGCTAGATGACACATCTGTAAGCAGCACAGACTGTACTTGCAGTGTGGGAGACTGTGCTGTGGAAAGCAGCAGCCTGAAAAGAGTCAGCTGAATAAGGAGCAGGCAGTAATGGCTGAGGGAGCTGACATGCATACAGAAAGTATGACTGAGGAGGAGTACAGATCTGGTACTGGTACTCTGTAGGGAAGAAATGAGGAATGGGAGCCCAGGGTCCATTTTGTGGCTAAGAACTGCAAGGAGATGCACGGAGTCAACGGCTCCCCGAATGACCTAGAGTGTGGTTACAGTGAGGCTCTTTTTACAGTCAGAGTCATAAAACACTCACCCAATTTAGTCAACCTGAGAGAAATTCTAAGAGCAACTTGACAACAAAATTTAGGTGTTTCTGTTGAAGTCAGTTCAGAGAGAGATTATTTAATCCATTCTTAGCAGTAAGGATAAGAGAATATTGGAAGTCAAAGGTACAATGCAAGAGTAGCTTTGGAAAATCTTGAGGTGTCTATAATTGCAGGATTGTGTGAAAAAAAGCCTCTTCTGGCCTTACAATATGTGACTATATTCTCCCCCCCAACCCCCTCACCCTTTCAATGAACAGATGTGTTGTTGATCTTCATAGAGAAAATTTTTTTGGATTTTTTTTCAGACTCAGTACCACTGAGTTGAAATGGAGTCATCATTAAATTTAGACACTGCTATTTTCTGCCTTTCACATACTTCATCTTTCAGAGGCTTCCATTTTCTTTTCATGAAATTCTTGCCTACATGAAGGTGTTTGGGAATCAAATCTCTGTGTGGTGTATTCCCTGCTGAAGAAGAATGTTTGCACATTGGGTAACTTATGAATAATAAACTCTGCTTGCAAATTTATCTGGAGAATACTCTACTTCAGTTTAATATTGTGATGTTATCTCTAAATCTTGACGTATTTCAAGCACATAGTCATATGTTCTGAAGGATTCTCTGTTCAATGAAGAATAGCTGTTATTTAAAAGTATAGTGCAGCCCATCTCTGATCCTCCCTGGCATTTTCAGTCTATGCCAGGTTCCACAGTGCTAGTGAGAATATTAGGGTCAAACTGAAAGAGTGCCCCATGGGTCTAGTTCTGACCTGCCACTTGAGACGGTGCCCAGCTGTACCTTTGTAAAGATGGTGAGATGTGTCTGAGCATTGAGATACAGCAGAGCTTTGATTTATAGAAATCTAAAGATAAATCAGAAGGTAAGAAGTTAATTCTAATGCTTTTCTTATAGCCATCTGACTGTCAGTGTTGTTCACAAGCAGTTTGGTCTGAAATATCTTTGGGTTGTCATAATGAAGTTTTAAAGAAAATTTTTTTACTTGGTTTGGTTTTTATATGCTAGTACATTTTTAATCTTTTGAACTAATTGTATTTGCAAGCAGGAATATCAGATTTTTTTTTTTTAATAATGTAGAACATAAGGAAATGGTAAATTTAAGAAAAATTTCAAAATTTCAAAAACTTCAAAACTTCATTGATAATCCTAAGTGTCATCAATAGTGAAATAAGGTCAAGTCAAGGCTCTCCTCTTTATTTTACAGAGAATCAGTGCTTCCTGTTCTGTTTGTCTTATGAAGTACTATGCCATCCATCTACCCCAGCATCTTATTTTCACCTGCTTAATCACTTAAAGATGAGCAGGGAAGGTGTTTTGGTTCTGATGGCATTACATAAACAAATTATCAGGAGCTTGTCATGTTCACAAAAACAGGAATTCCCTACAAGGTTTTTTATGAAAAGCTAATGCAGTCCCTTTCATCTTGGAGCAGAATGCCTTCCTCATTAATCTGCCTTCTCTTCACCTTAATAATACTTGGCAGTTACATAATGCTTTGCATCCCCCAAGCACTGTACCTAAATTGAGGATCCATTTTAGTAGTTAGACATGTATACCTGCTAGGGGAGTGCTACAGAAATCATAAGTGCAGGAGTCTGTTAGTTAAAAAAACAGCTTTAAAAAAATGTAGAGGGAAAGGGGTAGGGGAAAATAAAAAGAAAAACTAGAGCCTTAAAGCTGTGCTCACAACACTTTTTCCTCTTTCACAGTGCTTAGATATCATGTTGATAAATGCCTTGGTATCTCTGAGGAAAAGTAGATCATCAGTTGTGCCGGTAATATTGGTAATTTTAGCTGAATATTGAATCTGAAAAACCAACAGGACAATAGTTTTTATGCAGTCATTTCTCTTATACTTGTCTGGGTCATTTGGTGACTTTTGCTAAGTCTGTATTATTAAGTAATGTGGACAGCTAAGATCTGTAGAAGTAACAGTTGATGTTTAGGGTCTGACATCTGTGATATGCACATTTCAGTGGGTTTATATTAGGACTAAACTGGTCCCACGACCTGAGTGTCCTTTACAGCTGGAGTGTATTAAGTACACTCCCAGGAGCACATCTTCCAGTTTAGTTTCATCCAGAAGGAATCCAGGTCACGCACTCCGAGACCATTTTGTGGTGCAAATCAAAGAACAACAAAAAGAGACAATAGGCAATTCGTTTCAAAATCTCACTCTTCCTTTAAATTGAAACACCAGCATAGGCACCCCTCTGGGACTTGGGTGGAATGTACTGTTTCTAACTCATCAGAAGATCCTGTGCTGGCACACAATGAGGAGCTCATATATCATTTTGAAGCACTGAATAGCTTGTTTTTAGCAGCAAGGAATATTCTTATTTAATTATGGTTTGCAAGCAGCAGCTAGAAATAGAGGTGGGAGAGCTGGAGTGAAAGACATTGATTTAATAAAGTACCTAAGGATGTACAGTTTCTAGAGCTCACATTATTTAGTTCTTTGCTGAATCTGAGCCCATGAAAGTTCAGGCTTAAAGGCTGGGGCATCTACGATAATGCTTTTCTGTGGTAGTCCTCACCTACCTATCCCTCCTGTGAATCTGGCTATATGTTGAGATATGGATACCAACGGGGAGCTTTCTAGGTCCATGTGCTGCCTGCAGTGGTGTTAAGCTGTCCCCAGAGTAAGGCAGAGGCACCCCCTGCAGTAGATGGCTGTGTAACAGTCTGCCCCCGGCATGAGGTTGCCAATCCTAATGTAAGTGAGAGAGATCAGATTTGCGACTAATGCATGACTAACACCTATTCCAGAGTGCTAACAACAGCAGTTCTACCTGTGGGTACAAGCCAGATTCAAATGGTATGTTAAAGGCCCTCCCTAGCAAGAGTGACCAGGGGCCAGTAGACTCTGTAAACACACATTTAGACAGGAGTTATCAGTCATTGACTGGCACATCATGGGGATTGTACAAACATAGCCAGAAATGTGCATGTGACTGACAGCCAGCTAAAAGAGTATATAGTTACTGACAATAAATATAGAGAATCACCAAAATGAGAGAAGAGTAATTTAATGTTATTATATTATAAAATTGTCTTGAGTTACATGAGACTGGAAATCTCAAAAACTGCTCCTAAGGAAGAAGCATCTTATTGTTTTGCTAAAAGCTGGGAAATAGCCTGAAGCAGGAGGTTTCTATCCTTTCCAAATACTTTTGATTAGTTTACAGTTTGTAAGCCTGTAACTTTGCATGGGTCATCCATGCAAATGTTCAATCCCTTTTTCAGTCATGCTGAGCTCCTGCCTGTGTTACTGCCTCATGATAAGGTGTTCTAGAGCCCAAGCAGAAAAACACACTTCCTTTTACTAGTTTTACATCTTTTGCCTTTCTCTAGATGTCCCCCTGTTAGAATGATGTAATGGAGAAAGTACAGAGCAGTGTTCAATTTACCACCTGAATGCTCATCATTAGTTTGCATGTCTCTATTTTGCACCTCCTCATTTATCTTTTTTTTTCTTTTTTTGGTTCCTGAAAGCCATTTTCTCTGGGACCACTTTTTTGCTGTTGTACTGTTTTTGCTGCAGGAAAACCAGAACTCAGCACACAACTTCAGATAAGGGACTTGCCTCCACAGAATCTATCAAGCCATTACAAGCCATCATCATAAAACCCCAGAGAAGTTCCTAATCTTTGCATAGGTCTCCTGGCTCAAGAAACCTTCATGTTCCTCTCAGACTGCTCTTGTCAGTGTTTTTACTGACTTTAAAGTCTTCTTCCCTCTGCACAGCCCAAGCCCTATTTTTGTCTTACTCCATCACACTCACTTCATCTTCTCCCTGGTTTCTTTGTGGCTTTATTGACCTCCTTGGCACTCTCTGACCATTTGCCTATGTGCTTTATCAGAGAGCATGAACTGCCAGACATTTTAGCCCTGTCTCTCCCTACCACATGTATATCCTGTCACCTTCATCAGCTGCTAGCCGTAGAATCACTCCAATGTTTTTAGTCCCAGTTTGCATATCCAATTATTCCTTCCTCTGACCAATTTCCTCTCCTGTAACTCCTAAAAGTTCGGGTTTTTTTCTGCCCAAGTCTCTGTTTCTCTTCACACTTGAATATCCTCCCACTTTTGACCTTTTTCCCCATCATGTTTTTGCTCTTCTGTATTCTCAAAACCTGCTTCTCCTTCTGAAGAACTCTGGTGCCTGAGAGACATTTACAGAAAGGACAAAATATCTCTCAAACTCAGTGCCAATTTCTTTCTGATGCTACATACGCTCATCTGATCTCTGGTCATAACACTGACATCCTCGTGCCCTATACTGGTGAGAGGAATGAACAACTATGCTGGGTGGGGAAGTGATATATGGCTCAGACAGCATCAGGAGATGAAACAGATTCAAGAATATGTCTTTTAGTGTGTGTGATAAACAATTTTGAAAAAGTTCTTTTTGGTTAAATTTTCACTGGGATGTAATCTCTCGGCCCACAATGGTTTTACTGTGGCTCAAAGAAAACACCACCATGATCTTCTAGCATGGTTCACATCATGTATTATTTCTCCCAGATTTAGCCTTAATGCAGGTTGAACTGTTTATCAAAATGAGAAAAGGTCAAGATCCATTATTAATTATGAAAAAGGACTTACACTCAAAGATGTCTGGGCTGATAGAGGAAAATGTAAAGCACAGCCACAATATGAAAGCGGTCATTTAGAACCTGAACTGGAAAAAAAAAATACAAACCCAAGTAAAGTACTTCTACATTCTCAGAGAAACATTTATTGAATGCAATTACTCAAATTCAATGAAATTATTCAGTTAGTCTCCATGAAGCACTTTAACATCACTTGAATTAAACTGAGAGATTTAAAGACTGACTTCTGATACTTGTTTGTTAAAATCAATAAGTTCCTGAGGCAAGTTTAGGTTCTGAAGGAGCTGACTCTTCCAGTGGAAAAATATTCTATTAAAACCAGACCAAAATGACAACCAGCTCATCTAGTCTTCATTTTTTCTCATGATAAAATCTGGCAATAAACCCAACTCCTTGTTCCAAACTTTGCTCTACTGTCCAAGTTGATAATAAGCCTTTGTGCAAGGATAGGCTGTTTAAAAAGCTTCAGTTTTTACACAACGATCAGTGTAGATAGTTCCCCTGTGGTTATATCATTAATATATTTGACGAACAGAAAACTTATGTGTTATGCAGAATTGGGTTATGAGAAGCAACAGTCTGTCTTCAGTGCAGTCCTGTTCCTCAGAGACAGTGTACTTCTGCTGTAACATAAAAGGTTGATGTTTTTTAGGTGAAAAAATGAATAATAAAATTCTATGTTGTAAGAAGCAGCTTGTCTTCTCAAGATTGCTTGGCGCATTCTATATACAATGCTCCAGTAATGTTTTATATTCAGGACTCACATTGCTCTGCACGGAGTGGTTCAGTAAATATCCATTGGGTGTTTTTAAGTAGGAGGTTGGAAAGGAGGCTGCTCAAGTTGAATTTTGATATCAATTTCACCTTATTTCAGATATATATACACCTTAGAGGTTTGTATGTGAGATAATTCTCCTAGGACACATTTATAATGAATGCTTGTACTATTTTAGTAGTCTGTCGTAGAAGTGCCAGTTTCTTTAGTATTTTGAATGTTAAGTGACTGCAAGCTCAGATAAAGACATTCATATGTGGTCAGATGAACGTTTTCTTGATACTCATCCTTTTTAGATGCTTTAGTGTCCCATAATTTCATATACAAACTTGAAAATTTTATTGGAGGTGTCTAGCCTCCAAACCAAATGCCATTTGTTATTTTTGATAACATGCCCAGTTACAAATCTTTTGGGAAAAAATACAATTTACGCACACTGAGACTTGCTATAGCTTCACAATTTAGTCTTTTGAGAAGTCCTATCTGTGTGCAGTCCTATACTGAGTGATACTGGGGACTTCCATTTTTTTTCTTCAGTTTTTGTTATTGTTCCAGTCTTTCTTGAGTCCCTGTGCCAAGAGTCTCTTGAAGTTCTCCAAACCAATTCCTAGGGAAAACAAACAAACAAACAAACAAATAAACAAACCCCAAAAAACCAGCAACAAAAAAAACAAACCACTGAAATTAGAAGAGGATGAGGTGTGATTATGAAGAGCATACAAGTTTAAGCAGCCTGTAGTTTGGCTGAGGGATGAAGAAATGAAATTCTGGACTGGCAAAGCGAAGCCAAGTGGAAGCTGGTAGGATGGCAAAAGAAACTTTCCAAAGAACCATCATATTAGATTAGAAAAATTGGAGTCAATGAAGCAGGATGGGCTATCAGGGCAAGAAGTCTGAGAAGGGGAGAAGGATGGAAAGGGGGCCTCAATTCTGGTTCCTCCAGGGCAAGGATGAAGGGCAGAGGTAGACCTGCTGCAGAGAGGGACCAAGCTGCAGGCTGGTCACTTCCTGGCAGGGAGAGAAGTAATCCTCAGGAACAGCACTGATCCCCACAACCTTCTCTGTTGTCATCAAGTATCTGTGAAGCTCCTGGGCAAGGTGTATACCTTGTCCCCCTCCAGCTGGCAGCTGTTGCTGCCCTCAGTTATCCCGGGTCCCCAAGTGGACAAGGCTGCAGCATCAGCACTCCAGTACTGCTGGCCCTTGGCAGCCCAGGTGGGACACACCTCCTGCACTCCTTTGCTTCCCATTATGCTGTTTTCCAAGGAGGGAAGGCTTTTCTTTCCCCATTCCTTTTGAGAAATGAAGATCAATTGAATAAAAATAAGAACATGACATCACTAACTTGTACCAATAAACATATTGCCTTTAAACTTATGATCACAGTCTAGTTTTCCTATTTCATTAATTCTCTCATGTGTATATATACTATTATTATTATCTGGATTATTGCAGCCTAATACACTATTTCTTTAAATCACAGAATTAATATTGAATGTCCCTGGTAATTTTCTACAGACAAGGAAAAATCATCAAAATTGAGCAAAGATGATGATGTTTGTACTGCAGAGATGTGTGGAGGTAGATCTTTGCCCTTGGATCTTCCATACCTTCTTGGAAATTTTCTTTCTTTCTTTTTTTCATAATCCTAAGAAGTCACCTTATTGAAGATGGAGATCTGCAAATATGGAGAGAACCACAAAAGGTGCTACATCTGACAGGCTTGTACCTTGCACCAAGATTGTTGTGAAAGGTACTGCTGAATCTGTCAAAATGCTTAGTACCTGAAGGCTGGGCTGCAGTCCTGGCCACTTCTCTGTCTAAAGGTGTGCTCCTTGGAGAACTTGGGCCTGCATGGACCTCTGAAGGTACAGAGGGCTTTACCTCTGCACCCCTTTCTACTAATATGGAACAAGAAGTTCTGTGGAACAGCTGTGGTTACCTTTGCCATGCTTTTCTGCTGGAATAAGGTTTATGCTTTTTTTCTTTTTTTCTTTTTCCTGTAAAGCATTTGTTCATGTGGGACAAAACAACCTAACAACCCAAGATGCAAAAAGGACTGGAACAATGAAGAAGCCCCTGAGGTGACCAGAGCCTGACAAAGGCAGCAGACTGATGGAAGGCTCAAGGACTCTGCTTTGCATTCTGCTCTCATCCCGAGTATCCTAAGGAGGCTAGCTGTGAAGGATCCTGGGAAGATGCACCCTGTTTGTGAGTGAAGAGCAGCTCTTTCCATTTACAGCCGCTTCATTTCGTTTCCCTACATAAGCACAAAAATAACCATTTTAGAGCTTTGGTGAAGGGAGGGGGAGCAAAAAAAACCTCCCAGAATTATCTCAGGGAAAAAAAGCCAGGTGCCCAGCTTTGCATTATATCTAAATGAGATGGAGCTGTTTAAATGTAAGTGTTAAACAAGAGAGAAGAATGCCTTAATAAGCCCTCAAAAGGAGACAGGAAAGCTGTAAGAATGCACCTGACACTAAGCAGTATGAGATAAACTCATACCAGCTGTCACTGAAGTGACTGTTTGAAGGCAGAGCAATGCTATTTTGTGCAAACAATGTAAAATGCTTAGGGAACTGCAATTAGCATCAACATGCATAGTGTAAGTGAATGCAGCCTGCTGGTGTTTACTTGGCTTTGAATTACTAGGGTTTGGAGTAAAAAAATAAAATTAGTTATGCATTCCACACTGGAGATTTTATTCCAGAATTTTATACATTACTGAGAAAAAGGCACAGGAGAGTGAAAAGAAGGGAAGCCATCAATCTGACTTTAAAAGAAGATATGATACTCAAAGGTCATTCTGAGTTTTCTCCTTCCTACTTGAGCAATAAAATGTTCAGATTGAATCTATGAAAGAAATTTTCATACAAGCTATCCATCACATAAATAAAGCTGAAATGTCCCATGCAGCATGTCAGTGTTACATATCTTGCCAGGTAGAAAAAGTAAAGATCTGATTTTTTTTTTTCTTTTTTAAAACATTCTAAAATAGCAGAATCAAGGTTATTTAGTATAACCAAAATCTCTAGTTTACTTTATGTCTTTATAAGTAAATTAATACATATAAATTACCAGCATGGCAGTGCATACAAGACACTGAGATATATAGAAATACAGTTCTATCAAATATATCCTTGTACAGGACATAGTCTCCTCTCAATAACCTTAACTATAAACCAATTTTCTGTATGTTTTCTATACTCATGGGAGTTCACCGCAATACTCAAGGTTTTCTTATCTAATCTCTCACCAGACTTGCCTTATTAAAACAATGGGATGAAGCTGTGCATAAAATGCCTTCATTAATTTTTGTCAGATATTCTGTAAATAAATACCACTTATAGAAAAGTAAAACCCTAGAGGGACTGAGTCTACAAATTAAAGATTTACGTAGTGACTAAAATAAAAATTCAAATCTAAAGACATTTGAAAGGAGTAAAAAGCTAACATGTAAATGGCCTTTTAAAGTATGCTTGAAATCACTCATATTGCTTATTTTGACGCAAAGCAAAAATTTTGCCCCATTATGCAAGACTGAAGCCAGATCTTTTGAAGCTGCAGAAGTGGATCATTCTAAGGAACTTCAAGGTGCATGAGTCCATTGGACATGATGAAATGTATGTGTGGGTCCTGAAAGGAATGGCATATGAAGTGTCTAAGCTATTATTGATCATCTTAGAGAAGCTGTGGCAATGAAGTTCCCGCAAACTGGAAATATGGAAACATAATCCCCATTTTTAAAGGGAACAGATCACGGGGCACATACTTCTGGAAACTATGGAAAATAAGGATGTGATTAGTGACAACCAATATGACTTTACTAAGGGAAAATTGTGCCCAAAAAATTTATGTTCTATGATGGGGCTACAGCACTGGTGGATGAGGGAAGATCTGGAGAGGGTCTTTTTACAAGGGCGTGTAGTAGTAGGAAATTTTTGAATGGCTTTAAACTGAAAAAGGGTAGATTTAAATTAGATATCATTGAAAAATTCTCTACAGTCAGGGTGGTGAAGCACTGGCACATGTTGCCCAGAGAAATTGTAAATGTCCCATTCCTGGAAGTGTTCAAGAACAGGTTGACAGGGCTTTGAGCAACCTGCTCTTGTGGTTGGCATCCCTGTTCAAGGTGGGGGAGTTGGAATGAGATGATCTTTAAGGTCCCTTCCAACCCAAACCATTCTATGATTCTATGATATGATAAACCTTCTGAGACATCAGCATTGGCAAAATTAGCCTATTTTTGCATGCTTAGGATAAAGGGGTATGATGCAGAGTGGATCTGTGCTAGCACTCAGAGGTGCCTCTGGGAAGAGTTGATGTGGTGGGCCCAGGGCAACACTGGTCAGAAATAATGACTAAATTATAATCATCTCCTGGCCTGTCATACTAGCTGTGTGTTTTATCCTAACTGCTCACAAGACATGTTGTTATAGCTTTGAGCAAGTTTTACAGTCATGGCATTTTTTTTCCTTTGAAATTTGACAATCTCTCTCATATATACTGCAATAACAAACCTAGAATACAAAAAATTATACCAGCTACTGTTCATTATCATATATGTGCATGGGATAGAATGATGAGATCAGGAACTTTTATTGGGGCACCCACAATTTGGTGCCACATCTACAGGAAACATCCATTTGTAAACACAGCAGGAGTAGCCACACTGTGACCCCAAATACAGTATGCAGTGACAGTAACACTCTGATTACTGCTTGGTTTGCAGACTTCCCAGACAGATCAGTACTGCAAAACATCTCTTCTGCTGTGGAACAGGGTGGCTCACTTGAGGGGAAGGAGCAATAACATTTATAAGACCCAATCACTCACATATTTCCATTTAAAATGAATCCTCAGCTAGTAAACTCTCAATTTGCAAAAGGTTTATATGAACTATACATAATATTAACAGATCCCCACATGAGGGAGCAACTGATAAGAGATAGGTGATGTCAATAGGCACATTCTACTCGTATTCTCACAAAATAAATCATGCACAGAAAACTGGGGGATTTGAAGGTATATAATGTCTCTTGATTGGCATGGAAAAAATGAGAATGCTGAGGGAAGGCAACCTTTAACCCCATCTCAAATTATATTATGTTGGTAGTATGCAAAATACTTGCAAATCCTAGAGAGAGAAAATCACTATATCTAATGTAAACTTTCCCTTAAAGACTGAATGTGTGAGGGAATTTGGGAGCTGATGTTTTGGATCATATAGATGGTATTGGCAGAAGTAGGAATGGAAATGAGGTCTCTTAACTTCTTGCTAATATACCATACTCTGCTTAGACAGCATGGACTTCAGCACAGGTATTTCAGTGGGGCAAAAATGGGTTTGAACGGGAGCAAAAGGCACCATTAACAAAAAACAACTGAAGGTATCAAAAAATATTTAGGTGAAACAGACAATGAGATCTTTGCAACACAGTCAAAGTGAAAGATGTCATATTGTCTATTTAGGCTGATAGATCTCCAGCAAATCCAACATTTTCCTAATTATGCATCAGAAAGCGAGAAGTTTTGTTCTTTCCCAAATAAGCCTAAGGTTTGTTTTTGTTTAAGCCTAACAGTAATAACATTGGTTTGTCTGAAAACTATGTTTCTTATTACCACAAATGAGTCACATTGCAGTGACTGCAGTGTCTTTCTGTATGTTCTCTCCACAAACTAAGAGATCTATGCTTACCTAGTTCTAGCCATTGAAAATGGCACCATAGTCCCTCATTAGCTGTCTTTAATACCACCTTCAAAAGGAAAATATTCACATTGCTTAGTAGAAACAACCTTAAGTTTGCCAGCTGCTCATGCTGGTCAGCCACAGGAGTACCCTGCAAACGTCTGTTCCTATGCTCTGCTGTCATGTTTACCCTGACTGTCCCTGGCCTGGCTTTCTGATAAGGAGCTCCCAGACAGATGCTCATGGATTTTGCCGTCCACCTAACCAGGAAATAATGCCAAATTACATTTTTGTGGCTTCTCAGAAGCTGTTTTGTATCACTCATGTAATGTTTCCCAGCAGCCAGGAAAGATGCCAGCTGTGCCACTGAAGACCTGACCACTCTGGATGGATGACATAGTGATTGTGGCCTGCCCATCCATGACTGTAAAAATGATGCACTGATTTGCTCTGTGATGAGCCTACAACATTTTAATCATACTGTTAATAACTGTCCAAATGCCCCTTATGGCCAGCCAGTCATATTTGGACACCCATCCTCTGGAGACCCTGTACAGGGAAGCCACAGTTGAGCAAATAATTGTACATGACCTCGTCATACCAGGAGGCCAAGCCGCACGCTGTCAGGATACTCCTTGCTGGTATAGTTCAGAGAGAAAAACAGATGGCCCAGGCTAGGCCACAGACTGCTGTTTGAGGAGACTGAAGTGGTTCCTCTGCCCTGAAGGTGATGGGAAACTGCTGCCACCCAAATGAACTCTTTCAGCCAAAGCTCAGCTGTCAGACCTTGATCTTTGCCATAGACAAGGTACACAGGACAGCAGGTCTCCATATACCTGCACCATTCAGAGTATGGCTTGCTCTATCTCCTGGGGGCCTCCAGGAGCCATAGATGGGTGCTCAGAGTGTGCTGGCCTGGAAGGATCTGTCTGGGTGGACACACAGACACAGACCTTCCATTTTCTTGGCAAACCTTTGGCCTCTCTCCACAGGTGGCACTTTCTGACCTGAAAGTGTGCCAAAGATGGTAAAGAAAATGTGAGTGATCACGCTTGTGGCCTGAGTAGACTGCCCTGCCAGGGACAGAGTGACATGCCAGGTGGGAGGATCTCCAGTCTGTTTAAAGGGAGTTGAAGAAGGTGAAAAATCAAAGTGACTGTGATCAAAAAGATGAGCTTCTATTTGTGACAGCAGCCAGGAATACTCAGGGACAGTCGAAGAACCCAAATTATCACCTAGCTCAGAGGAGACTACAGCTTTATATTATTGTCCACAATTGGAGTTGTGGGAAAAAGAGGTTTTGGAAGGAAGGATGGAAGATAAAACTGTGATAGGGATGGGTAAAGGCAGGGAGGGAGCATCCAAAGTTAATACCACATCATCTAAGGGTGTAGCATAGCTAATTTTCAAAAGTGACACTATTCACTCTTTTGCTTTAGAGAAAGGGTTTCCTACTATCATAGACCAAGGACAGTGTGGCATTTCCACTATGCCTTAAGGATTCAAAGTTATTTTGAGGAGCCTGGACCGTTCCAGTGCGGGTATTATAAGACTATGTTAGACAGGATGCCAAAAGGTGCCTTTTTTCTGCAGCTAGGTCTGGAACAAAGACAGAGATATTTACCAGAGAGACTGTGGCAGATACAGGTCCTGTGCAGCAGAAAGGCAGCAGGCAAAATCTTGCAGAAGAGCTGGCAGCCCCAAGGACATTTCATTTGGAGTGCATATGTGAAGCAGAAATTAAGAGCAACAGCCAGGGTTGCTGGCCAGCTCTTGAGAGTGATATACAGAGTAGTGTTGATGTAGCTACTGATAACAGCAAGCTCTCTTCCAAAATATTCAGTGTGGTCATATCCCAAATTACTACACCTTTCTACAACACGATGTCTCCACCATTAGATTGTAGCCTTGCATCAGGGTTTATAAATCAGTTTTTCTCAGCTGCGGTATAATACACTTTGTGGTGATTACTCCTGGCTCCATGGAGTAGATTTGGACAGAGTAACATTGGACAGAGTGATTGCTATTATTTAATTCCTTCTTTGATGAACTTGATCTCTTCATTGACTGATGAATGATGCAGGGGATTATTACAAATGTAACATGAAATAAAAACCGTCATATTCACAATTTCTAATCCTTTAAAAGAAAAAAAACACTGATCAGTTATAACAGGATAAACACTGGAAGGTTCCAACTCACGCCCTGTCTCTGAGAAAAAGTGATGGTTGTTCTAAAGATAGACCCCAAAAATGCCTCCATTCTTTGCTCTGGCAAAGCAAGACTTTGTGCTTCCAACATTTTGTATGCCACAGTGGAAGACAAGAAGAGGCCAAAATTAGTCACATTTCATGAAGAGTGAAGGAATTCTTATCCCTAGGCAGTCACAGAGCAAGTATCATTGGCCTCTTTCTCTAAAGATGGTCTCCCAACAACATAATGACTTGTACAAAATGAAGAGTCAGAAATGCCCTTGGGGTGCCTGTTGCTGTTGCCTTTGGACTAAAAGTGTTTACAAGTGTGACCCAGGGTAATGCATAGCAGGATACAACTGTGAGTACTCTTCCATGCTGTAGAGATATCGTGGGCTTTTTGCTTTCCTAACCAACCTGTCCTTAAGGAGTAAAAATTCTATTTTTGTTATGTTTATGCAGGAGAATGGGTTTGGGGGGGTAATGAGAACGTTTGCATTGTGAAGAAGACTTTGAGTTAGTGTGGAGTACATGGCAGGTAATACGGGAATAGGCTCTGAAGGTCGTATAACTGCATTATTGACAAGGTTCTGTACAAATGTACTGAAAATTAGAAGTTAGCTTAGGGATTGATAGTATTACATTTTTTACCCTTTGTGCAGTATCTGCAATGGGTTTTTTTTGTTTTTGTTTGGTTTGGTTTTTTTGTTTGTTTGTTTTTGGTTTTGTTTTTTGGGAGGTTTTTTTTGTTTTTTCCCCAATAAACAAAACCCCAATCCAGTTGTCCTTACATTGACTTCCTGGATCTTGGATAAACCTCATAATTCTCTCTGAGACACATCTACCATTTTCCAAAATTATAGGCAGTATAATCAATTGTGATTTTTCCCTAAAACTGAAATTCAAATTGTTATTTAAAATAAAAAAAAAAAGTTGGGTTTTTTTTTTTTGCCACCTTTCTATTCTTTCTGTCATGACCACCTACACACATGAGTCTGCTGGTTCAACTTCCAGTGCTCTCTCATGAAGGCAGCAGACTGAAAGAGAATGAATATAACATTCAGTATTATATATTCTTTGGCATACCCTTTCAAACAATCTATTTGTCAAAACAATTCATTCGTTTAGATTTTGGAGAGATAAATTTTTATTCCATAAGACCTCAATCATACAACCTAGACAACCCAAAATACTTATTTGACTTGAAATTGCGCACACAGGCAATGGAGAGTCTGGTCTTGAGATCATGGGAAATTTTGATAGATGAGAGAGAAAATAATAACATTTCAAAATATAAATGAAGTTTTTCGCTAGAACATTGACTACTGAATATTTTTTGAATGACTCGGCTTTGGTAAACCAGAGAGTTTAGTATTAGGACTTGGCTACATTTCAGGAAGTAAGTACATGAGCTGGAATAAGACTTGTTTGTTTGTTTGCTTGTTTTTGTTTCCCTGTCTAAACTGCAATACAATCTCTCTTTTATGTACTCTATTATAAGAATTTTAAATAGATGAGAAACAAACTCATCTTCTATGACATTTCCCCTTATGTGAAAATGCAACTGTGATGTGCGGAAGAAGCTGCTAATGATGAGCCTACATCTTACACAGTACTTTTCAGCTATTCTTAGAAAGTTTGTCAAGTGGAGTCAGCACTGCTATTTTCTTCATACACACTAAGAGAAACTGAAGCAAAAACAGGGAGTCACAATACTCAGGATTGTTTAATTAGCTGTTATACAAACTAAGATTGGAATTAGGTCCCCTCTGAGTTAAAGAAAACATCAAATTAACTGCTAATGAAAATTGTTACTATGGAGCATATTTAAAGGAATTCTCAGAGATACTGTTGAAGGTGCAAACACAGCCTTATATCTCAACCATTATATAAACAAGTGTGTGTATATTAAGGCATTTCAATGTGTTTCATTAATGAGCCAGATAGTCCCCTAATATAAATAAGCACAAATCTACTGAAGTAAAAATCTCAGCCCCTTTCCCACATCTGACAGGGAGAGTAGTCAAAGCCTAAATCTCAAAAATGGCTAAAGTCATATTAATCCAACATATCTTTTTTAACTGTCTTCTTTGTCAGTGTGATAACCATCAACCTGCTCGTCACCTGGACTCAAAGCTGAGGCACTGTCACAGACTCTGACTTATCTGCAGATCTTCAGTGTTCATGCTCATTTATTTCCTGAAATCCTGGTTAAAGTCACATCTTCATAGATAAAATTTATCAAGATTAACATGATTTTATGACTCAGCTCTTACAATATCCTTTTCTCTTGCCCTAAATAAATGAAGTTTGTCCTCTTGCTATCCATGCAGAATGCCATTGCAGTGATAGGCTGATATTTGGCTAGATGGCCTTTCCAATAGCAACAACTACTGCATTAAGCCTAGTTAGCTTATCCTCACATTTACAGTTTTTCACACACTATGTTCTCCCTAATCCTGAGGGATTTGAGAGGCAACATTGTCATTCTCAATGAGTTTATGCTACCATTCTCTTATGCACTGGTTAATTTCTAAACAACCTTACATATCTTTTTCTCTGACTTTTCCTTTCATGCTTGTAAGAAACTTCCTTTATACAAAGCTGCCTCAATATGTTTTTTCCTGTCCCTCACCAAAACCCTGTGGCGATGTTTACAAAACCACATATTTGACTAGATTGCAACCATGTTATGATAACTCCACACCACGTTCACCAGCACTGTCCCGTTGCTACTCCATACTTCCTGTTGTCTTTTGTGTAAACGCAGTCAAAGTCACCTTGATCAGGTTTCACTCCACACTTTGGTCCTGGTTTATAAGCACAGCTGAGGCACAGCAGAGTTGTCTTGGCTTTGTCAACTCTAAGAAATGAGCCTGCAGAATGCAAACACAGGTGGTATATCTAGCTTCTGTGTCACTTTACCCAGCCTCAAAACTTATTAACAGACGTAAAAACTTTTGATGTGTAAGTCTCACCTGGGAAATCTGCACTATGTGATGCTAAGGATTCATCTATTTTTACTAATTTAAAGGTGCTTAAGCAATGCCAAGAGAACATTAAACATACAGACCTTTGGCAAAAGTTTGGAGGGTTCAAGGAATTGTAGCCTGGACCTTTGCCAAAATCAAGTTAATGCTTACAATACCACAAAGAGCAACTTAGAGACTGGGCCATAGGTAATTAGACTCATTATGTGTGATTCACAAAAACATATTAAGCTTGTTTTCCTAACTAAAATCCCTACCTTATTCTTGACTGTATTAGCACCATGACTGTGTTACCAGAACTAGAGACTTGTAACAAGGGCTTACCTTTGTTGCAAGCATCCTCCAGCAGATGTGACTTCTGTTATCAGCTTTAGGCTGTTGTAAATATTTTCCAAACAAGCACAAGTATATGACTCCCATTAATTTATAGATAACTGTCAGGGCTGGGAACTCTTCCAGCAGACCTTATTATAGATGTGTTTTATCAGTGGAGTTTAAATTAAAACAGCTGTAAAAGCACTAGGATTATTCTCTCTCTCACACAAAGATACAAGCATGTTCTGAACCGAGATCAATAAAGACCCTGACTCAGAGGATGTGTTGTGATTTACGTTAATGTGTAATATGGGAAAATGATAGTCCTGCTTCTGCCTGGTGTGGGCTATGCAAGAATAAGTTCTATGCATTCTTTCAAGGATGAAAAATGTTACAAAGATACAAAATTTATTTGGCAGTTCATATCACTATTTCACAGGACTTTTTTTCTAGATTAAATTGCAAGAATTGGTAACTGAGTAATGTAAAGTCTGTTAAAATAGTCTAGGTTGTTGCACCTGCACTGTAATTTCTACGACTAACAAGAAAATTGTGTTGTCATGCAAAATCTATCTCATAATAATTTAATTCAAAAGGTCATCTGACTCAGGAATGCCAGTTCTCTCCTTCAAAGCAGAAAAAAAAAGTAAAAGGGAAAAAAGAAAATGGGAAAACACAAGGGGATTTTTGTAAAACGTTTCTTGAACAAAATTTATGAATTCTATCCTTTGCCAAGAAAAAAAGACTAAAAGCTTCTGGAATTTTCCTAAGTGCTCTGTCAAGTTCACGATACTATTTTGTGCCCTGAAGAAAATTGTAGCCATTTGTTTAAGCAATGAAGTTTCCATCTGTTCTATCTTGGTTTAAAGAAGCCGTATATTTTCAAGAACCTCAAGGCAATGTTGACTGAAAACATAAAATGTCCCAGAAGTGACACCACAGAAACAAAATATAGATGGCAGAATTTTAAAGCTCACAATCAGAGGAAAATGCAGTTACAGTTTCATCCAGACACATACACATTATTATATCTGTATATATAAATAAAGAATAAACAGGGACAGAAGGAGCACTGGATTTACTTTAAAAATTAATGACCGATTTCAGCTGACTTAGCTGGTTAGCAGGGAATCACTCTAAATAAAATAAATGCATTTTTTACTTTGTGTGACAAACAGAAACTAAATTAAACATCAACTTACATGTACTTTATGAAATATTCAAGGTATGTATTCCACTACAACTTTACTTAACATATACATAATATGTATTCAGACAATTTTGGAACAATGCAGGATGTCTCAAGAAAAATTCTAAACCAGTTAATTGAGACTAATTTTATTTATACTGTATTCCACATATAGAAATGTTAGTAAAAACAACCTAAGTGCAGCCCACTAGTGCAAGGCTTCAGATAACAGATAACAAATATAGTCTCCTGAGTTTTTGGAATAAATTGGCTGGGCCCTGAGAGTCGTGGCGGTCACTAGAGGTGTTACCCAGGGCTCAGTATTTGGGCTAGCCCTGTTTAATATCTTTATCAATGATCTGGATGAGGGAATCAAGTGCACCCTCATCAAGTTAGCAGACAACACCAATTTGAGTGGGAGTTGATCTGCTGGAGGGCAGGAAGGCTCTGCAGAGGGATCTGGACAGGCTGGATAGATGGGCCAAGGGCAATTGTATGAGGTTCAAGAAGGCCAAGTGCCAAGTGCTGCCCTTGGGCTCACAACAATTCCATGCATCACTGCAGGCTGAGGGAAGAGTGGCTGGAAAGCCGCCTGGCAGGAAAGGACCTGGGGGTGTGGTTTGACAGCAGCTGAACATGATCCAGGGTGTGCCCAGGTGGCCAAGAAGGCCAATGGCATCCTGGCCTGGATCAGCAATGGTGTGCCCAGCAGGACCAGGGCAGTGACCGTCCCCCTGTACTGGGCACTGGTGAGGCCCCACCTCCAATCCTGTGTTCAGTCCTGGGCCCCTCACTGCAAGAAAGACATTGAGGGGCTGGAGCGTGNAGAGAAGGGCAACGGAGCTGGGGAAGGGTCTGGAGCATAAATCCTGTGAGGAGCAGCTGAGGGAGCTGGGGGTGTTTAGCCTGGAGAAAAGGAGGCTCAGGAGGGACCTTGTCACTCTGTACAACCACCTGATAGAAGGATATAGCCAGGTGGGAGTCGGCCTCCTCTCCCAGGTAACAAGTAACAGGACAAGAGGTAATGGCCTCAAGTTGTGCCAGGGGAGGTTTAAATTGGATGTTTGGAACACTTTTTTCACTGAAAGGTTTCAAAGCATTGGAATTGGCTCCCCAGGGAAGTGATGGAGTCATCATCCCTGAAAATGTTCAAAAAAACATGTAGATAAGTCACTTGAAGACATGGTTTAATGGTGAATGTGGTTGTGCTGGGTTGATGGTTAGAATTGAAGTTTTTTTCCAGCCTTAACATTTCTAAGATTCTATGATTCTGTGAATGTAGTCTGTTTCTCAAGCTAACTTTGCTTCCATTATATCAAAAATAATATAAATTCCCATATTCTGCAGCAACAGAAATATAAGAACATCCAGTATTTTCCACAGTCCCAAATATTTTGGGGATCCATTAGGAACAGTATTGAGTATGAATTTGGGGATTTCTCCCATCCTTCTGAAAGGCTTTTCATCAATCTGCCTCATTTACCAGAACACAATAGTCCTCTGTATTCTGAATGCTAAGACAGACCTTCTGCTTGTTGACAGGCATACCATTTTTACTAATCAGGGCATAATTCAATCCATCATGTTATTATTGGGATTCCTGAACAGTAAGTTCCTGATTCCCTTCTTGTGTAAATGTGGTGAGGACTACCAGTGTTTACCATGACTACGATGACTGAATCATAAATAAGACCCCTGATGTAAAATATGTTTAAAATATAAGAGTAATAAAATCACAAAGACAGAAAATCAGATTAAGTGGAACATTGCACAGGAGCCAGAGGAAAAGATGAAGAGACTGAATATAAAACTTAAAATTGCACACATTTGGAAGGAGAACATATTCAGCTACCTTGACAACAACCTATTTCCCACAGCTCCTAATGGGAGTATATATTTAGTGATTTAGGGACAAAACAGAAAGAGGGAGGAGCAGGATAGGGAGACTGGATGTATGTTTAAAGTAAATAACTCAGTGTTTAAAGTAGCCTGAAAAATGTGTATAAGGACGATCCCCATTCCTGCATTTAGATAGCTTGCCAGCATGCCACTCTACCTTTTCCCATGTCCCCACCAACCTGCTCCCTTCACCCAGTCCTTCAGCACCAGCTGAAGTCCTGGCTGCTCCTCTTGCTTCCTTCTCTGTGCTCCCCATCCTTCTTTGCTCGGTGCCACTAGGAAAGAGTTAAGTTGCTTTGCTAGATGCTGTTTCCTCTCCCTCCTCTTTTTGCCTAAGGAATAGGCTCATGGGAGCAGGGGTTGAAGCTCTCTCCACCTTTTCCAATGGCCCTCCTGTCTCTTTTGCTCCTGGGCAGGCAGCAGCAGGGCAGCCAGCCAGGCAGATGGAAATTCTCTAGAGGGGAAGCTGGAAATATGCAGTGACCCACTTGCTGTTTCCAAGCTGTGTTGCCCAGTTCTCTGTTCTGCCACAATCTGGACCATTTTAAACACCACTAAGTACAGTTAGCATACACTGTGTACACACTAGAGGGGACATCCAGCACTGTTATAAAGCTGGCATGTAGATATAAGTTTAGTCACTATGCCAGCAAGGCTGAAAAGTTATGTTTGTTCCCTAAACCTTACATCTGTTTATTGCTGATTTTATGTATCCTATTGATCTATGCATCCTAACTCCCTAGGCTTACATATTTTTGTGGCTGTGCCATGCTATACCACTGCCTGGTTCCTCAATAATTTCCATTACATTTGTGCTGTACAGAAAAAGTAGTAGATAAAGGCTAAAGAAATAGTACTTGATTCAGTGCTTTAAAACAAATTAAAAAATATTGAATCAAGACATTGCAATTTCAGGTCTTTGAGCTGAAATAACATTGAAATATTTCCTGCAAAAAATGGTAACGATGGAATTATATCCACATTTAAACTTACTAGCAACCATTCTGTTTCTGCAATTGCTCTGTATTACACATTTTCTTCCATAAAATTATATGTTAGCCTATTTATGGCTGTTTTGTGTGAGTCCCGGGTATGATTTGTTAAGTGGCAGTAATGTTACAAAGAATATTGATTTTGCAACGTTTTCCATGCAATGCTTGGCAGCATTTTTCCAGATGAACGATTTCATTTTACTAGTGCAGAGGTCATCACTCGTCTTACGGCATAAATGAAAGGCTTCAGTGAAATTGCATTATTTTTAACTCACAGCAATCAAGAATGACTTTATATCTGTGTGTTCTCAGACAACTAAATATACTTCATATACTTGCAAGCTGCGGAAGTTTGACATAATTTGCAACCTCTCCACTGTACCAGTCACTGCATTTTGTACAACCTTTCTGGTACTAGCAGCAGTGAGATATTAAAGATTGCAATGTGAGATAACCCACTTACCACATACAAAGGATTATTGATAAATAGGATACTGAAGATTTTTTTCTGTAACAGGAGAAATTAAGAATAACCACCAATGGCTCTATTCCATGAAAAGAGTTGTGGTCAAGACCTCACTGTCCACATGACCAGTGATGTTTGGTGTCCCTCAGGGATTGATACCTACTGAGGTGGATACTGTTCAATATTCCATCTTTGTTGGTGACACAGACAGGGGGATCAAATGCACCTTCAGCAAATTTGCCGATGACACCAAGCTGTGTGGTGCAGTTGACATGCTGCAGGGAAGTGATGCCATCCACAGGGACCTGGACAGGCGTGAGAGGTGGGCCTGTGTGAACCTCATGACGTTCAACAAAGTGAAGTGCAATGTCCTGCTCCTGGGCTGTAACAAACTCAGACATGCTTCAGGTTGAGCAGAGAATGGATTGTGAGTAATCCTGCAGAGTAAGAATTGGGGTTGATGGTTTATGAAGAACTCAACAGGACCCACCAATATGCGCTTGCAGCCCAGTAAGCCAATGGCATCCTGGGCTGCACCAAAAGCAGCATGGCCAGTCAAAGGAGGTGATCCTGCTCTACTCTGCTTTTGTGAGACCCCACCCGGAGTGCTGCATCCAGGTCTGTGGCCAACAGCATAAGAAGAACATGGAACTGTTGGAGCAAGTCCAGAGTAAGACACAAAGTTGATAATCAGATTGGAGAACCTCTCCTATGAAGACAGGCTGAGAAAGTTGGGGCTGCTCAGCCTCAAGAAGAGAAGACTCTGGAGAGACCTTGTAGCAACATTTCAGTATCTGAAAAGCATCTACAGGAAAGCTGGGTAGGGGCTCTTTGTCAGGAACTGTAGTGACAGGAAAAGGTGTAATGGGTACTGAAAGAGGTGAAATTTAGGTAAGATATTAGGAAGAATTTTTTTACTGCGAGAATGGTGAGGTACTAGAACAGGTTGCCCAGGGAGGCTGTGGCTGCCCCAATCCTGGCAGTGTTCAAGGCCAGATTGCACAAGGCCTTGGAGCAACCTGGTCTAGTGGGAGGTGTCCCTGCCCATGGCAGGGGGGAGTGGGGCTCAAGAACCTCCCAGGATCACTGAGGCCTTTTAAAGATAATCCAGAGTAGCCTTGTAATGACATAGTTCAGCAGTGACAGCACTGCTGGGTGTATCCCATTAAGTCCCATGGACTTGTATATTTTGAGGTTTTTTGAGTGTTCCCTAACCTGATCCTTCTTCACTGAGAAGGAGTAATCCTTGCTACAGACTTCCCTTCTTGCCTCAGGGGTCTTGCCTCAGTCTCATCTGTGAACACAGAGGTGAAGTAGGCATTGAGTACCTCAGCCTTTTTTGTGTCCTATGCTGCCAGGTCCCCATTCTCACTCAGCAACAGACCCACAGTCTCCCTTATTGTCCTTTTTTGCTGCTGATGTACCTGTAGAAAACTTTCTCATTGCCCTTCATTCTCTTGCCAAATTAAACTGGCAGATATAGATTTTGTTTTTCCAGCATTGCAAAGTTTTTAATAAATTTTACCTGTTAAAGAAGTAATTTTCTTCCCCCTTTTGAAAGCAGGGATTAGAAATTATTCTGCCAGCAGTGGACAGAGAGGTAGGTGTCTTGACTCTGACGGTACAGTCTTGGTAAATATCATTGCAAAATTTTAATTGTGTGAGAGATGATTGTACTGTGAATAAACATATGAAAAGAATGGAGTTACATTTCTTCTTAACCTAATATTGAAAATTTAATACTCTTTTTTGCTGCTTTAACTTCAGTGGCTTCAGCAGGAATTCTGAAATATTGTATTTGTTTGCATTTCAAAGCAAGTAATTCTTATGCAATTGATGTGTTGTTCAGTGCAAATCTATCCTGCATAATAAAAAATGGTGCAGAGGTAACTCACTTAGGTAGTTATATATGTATTCAAGCAGCTGAGCAACTCTACAAATAGGTGGTGAAAAATACCCACAGCTAAATGTACCATGCAAGCTACCATCTCTGCAGGATACCGTGATGACTAAACACTCATCTAGAATTAGGTTGAGTATCTTTATTAAAGAGCTTATAAGCAAAATACATGTAGAGAGCTGGTTGCTTCATCCAAGGTATTACTTTGCATCTAGACACTAAATAAATAGGTTTTTCTTATCCAGTATCTCAAGTATCTATACTTCTTCTTTCTGAACATTTCAGCTTCTCATGCAACTGTATTTTACCCTCTTGACTTGACCATTTTACATTCTTTTCTCATTCTGAGCTCAATTCACTTTGTTGCTGAAAAGAATTTTCTCCATATTCCACCACTGAATAAAATCCCAGAAGCCCAAGGTGGTATGTCCCTTTTCAGATATACTTCCCACTGTTAAAGAAAATCTATTCATCATTAAAACCTTCTGCAGCCTGGTACTGCTCCAGCTATTGTCTTTTTGTTGAATCATTGCTCTCATCCTTCCTGCATCTGTGGGCTACTTCTTATTGATGTCTAATTCAATGCACTGTTATCAATGGTTCATTTTCCTGGGAAGTCTTGGTTTCTTCAGGAAGAATCTGTCCTAGGAATACTCCCACTCAATACTTCAAGGAATTACTTATTTGCATTAATGTCTGTATGATACCAATCTGAAAGGGTGGTAAGATTTTGAAAAGCGGAGTCACAATCCAAATAATATAAACTGGAGAATACTTAGAAATCAACACAACGATATTTGTTAAGGGCAAATAGAAAGCACTGGCCTTAAGGTAATCAAAAACATCAGCCTAATGGAGGAAATAACTGCCTCTGTAAGACTTCAAGAGTGTAGGAGTACGAGTCATCAGCATCAGGTGTCACTGTGTGCATTGTGCAAATGTCATCATGACTGTATTAACAGAACTGTTTTATTTAACATGCCAGCTGGTTTCTCTCTTCAGAAGGTGTTCACTTGCTCACTCAGCTGGTATTTTTGTATCTTATACTGCATAAAAGGACCAGAAAAAATATCTATGAACTGAGTACTGAAGCTTTGAGCCATTGCAATGGCAAAAACAAGGGTAAAGATGTATGCAGAATACATAGCTCAGTGTCTTTTTGTCCCAGGGTCCCATACAAAATACATTCTGACCTCACTTTTAGAAGACCTCATATTCCAGGGCTAAGCTTTTTAAGGATTCTCAGCTCCCAGATCTGTCTGTATTCTATGGCTGTGTGCCCAGAGCAGACCAGGACAGTACTGGCTATTCACTAGGTCTTCCCCAGAATCTTGGCTTTTTTGAAAAGGCCTTGTGGGGCAGGCAATGGAGGGAGCCATGGAACACCCCAGTGCGGGACTGGGGCTGCAGTGCACACTGCACAAGAGCACCAACAGCTGCATTGTCTTTCCTCAAAATATCTCCTGGATCGGGCTCAATGAAATGAAGCACTGGGATGAAATAAAAGTATGTAGGGACAGCTGTAAGATGTCAGACCCAATGACTAGGGAAGGGTATATGGAAAAATTCTTGAAGAACAGTTACAACCCAGTAACAAATTTCAAAGCATATCACTCAGGGCGGAAACAAGAAAAATAATGATTTTGCCATAATAAGTTCTCCAGCAAACACAAGCAAAGAAAATGGAACTGTGGTTTAAAGATCTCACCTGTTGGATTTTAGGGTATCTGTTTCTGCCTGTAAATAAACTAATACTGGTTTTATAGCAAGTCCACACATTTATCATCCATTGGCTGTAGTAGAACTAAGCATAATACTTAAAAAAGTGTACCTACACTCTAGATAAGAATTAGCTTATCTCTCAGCTCTTCATTCTGTAGTCTTCAGTTCAGAATTCACCAGGCAGATGAGTCAACAATTTTTATCCTTCTACAGGTTCCTTACATGAACGTGTGAGTTTTTCCAGAGTCTAGAAGAGGTACCTTCCTTAAACTAAAATATACATAACCTATGGAGGCCTGTGGGCCTGTCGAGGGGCTTAGAGAGGTTGAGCCCTGGAAGGGCCCCCCCTAGAGATTGCCCTCTCCTATTGACTCGTTGCAAACCGTTAAGTGTCCGTTATGCCAGTTACACTCCCCCGTTTGCCTTATGTGGCCATGTTCGGAGCTCTGCAACCCCATTGGTGAAGGGCCCATTAAGGGCCATTACCCTCCCCAGTTTGCCATATAAGGACATGTTCTAGTAAGTTCCCCATCCTCTAAATCCCTATTGGTTTGCTCCTCTGTCCATTTCCCCCGACCACTCCCCTTCCTGCCTACCTTGCCTGTTGATTGGTTCCTGCTGTTGAGCTCCGCCCCCTGCATACCCATACTTAAATCCTGGACCCTCCACCCTCTGCGTCTTTTGTCCCTGGACCCTTCAGCACGCAGACATAAACTGCCGCTGGACACCCAAAGAGAAGCCCCCTCCTGCCTCCGTTGTTCTTTATTACAACATCTTGCTGCATGTGTGAGTGGTGTGCCTCCTCCTCCCGACTGGAGCGCCTTCCCATGGGAGACGCTTGCAGAAGGTTGCGGTGTCAAGCTGCCCGAGCCACGCCGCAACAATCACCTAGTCTTATCTTTAGAGCTTCCAAATTTCTCAACAAATACACTTATTACACAGGTGAAAAGGCATTAAAAATAAAAATATATTGAATTTATAGCCTCCCTCATGGAGCCAGAAATTTATTATGCAAACTCAAAGAGCAAATTCAGTGGATATTAGCAAAGAAGCACTATATTTAACTCTCAAAACAGCTTATTGCTTAAAATATTTAAGTATATATCAATAAGAAGGTAGACTAAACATAAACCACATTATTTTTTCTCACCCTCTCAGTATCTGGAACTCTGGAAAACTGACTGCAGTTCTCTAGCTTGAACTCCCAAAGAGATTCAAGTGCAACTCTCTATCATTGAATACACACTCTAATCCTAAATTTTAACTTTCTTTGCTTCTGTAGGGATTGTGTTAGAGTCAACACACCAGCCTTTTGTTACCGACAGTCTGTGCATGTAGAAGACATTCTAACACAATGAGCCAAAGAGTATTTTACAGCATGAATGTTTAATGTTCCTGATTAAACTGAACTCTGGTGCAACTACTGTAGTGTTGTGTTTGCCCACTCTTGTTGATCTTTAAGTATCCTTTCAGGATTTTTAGCTGTAGAGATTTTGAAGTTCCAGGATTCTCACTGGTCATACTGTCACTGTACAGGTCATACTCTAATCACAAATACGAGGATATTCCTGTAAATGAATAATGAATCTATTTCCTTCATCATTATCCAAAAGGTAAAATATTAAGTCTGTTCCTGGTGTAACCTTTATGAAAGATGCACTGGTGCTGTAGTGCTGCAGTAGATACTTTCTTGATGCTTTCTTGCAATGCAGAGAAGTTAGAAAAACCAGCAGAAATATGCCCAAGCTCCTGGACAGAGTTTGTTTGAACTAAACCCAGGAAGCACTTGGTGTCTTCTTCATATGGTAGCTCTTTGCTACCTTTCAAAGCACATGAAGACACTGGTATAGAGGCAGGGGCAGGGCATCTGCCATTCAGCACAGTGATAGGAGGGAGTTAAACATTGTGTATACAATGACAGTCTGCCTTCCCATTTTAACTGCTCCACCCAGAATGACTAAAGAAAGAAGCTTCTTTGCCCCCCATATTACTTTGTGCTCTCCCAGGAGAATTGGTAGAAACATAGAATAGTTTGTATGGGAAGGGACCTTTAAAGATCATCTAGTCCACCCCCCTGCAATGAGCAGGGACACCTTCAGCTCAATCAGGTTGCTTAGAGACCTGACCAGCCTCACTTTGAATGTTTCCAGGGATGGGGTATCCACCACATCTCTCGGCAATCTGTTCCAGTGTTTTACCACCACCATTATAAAAGACTTCTTCCTTATATCTAATAATGTGGTAACTTACACTGTGATGTCTGAACCTCTGCTGAGAACATATCTGCTGTTGAAGAGCACAAAGAGGATGCTTCCTTGATGTTATGCCAGCTACAGAGAATGCTGCCTCAGTTTGTCTGAAAGAGGAAAGATATTATGAAACCTTATACACTTAAATAAACGGTCAATAAAAATTCATTGAAATACTGTTTTCACCAATTATTTACAATGTAAAAGGCCTGGTGGTAAATCATACATTAAAATAAAGCTTGCACAGAGTTCCCATTTGTTATGGGAAATTTTGTGACAGATGGAAAAACATTTCATCAGAGATTGCATTAATGCAATGTGTATTTTTCCAGTGATACTTTACTTGTACACTTACTTGATGGATGGAAGACATTTATTTACAGATGATGCATAACTACCCAACTATCAGCATATCTAACTGCCTGTAACTTGTCAAAATACAATTATATTTTTTCATATGTATTTCCACTGCAGTACAAGCAGAATTTCCCACAGGCTTCACAGACATAGTAAAAGGCCTATAATAAAAACATAACCCCTCATTTTACTTACAAATGCTAATTCTCCTAAAAGTCTCTCAGAAATCTCTTTCAAAACCTAAGGCTGGGATTAAATTCTGATGCTACTGGAGTGGTCTGGGCAACAATATGCTTCAATCCATGTGGAGAGAGATTTCCTCTGCCCAGTAAATAGCCCACAGGCAGTTCCCAGTTTCTCAGGTCACTTTTTCACCTTGGGCCAAAAATCTCTGGTGTTGTGGTGGTGCAAAAAAAGAAACAGTGGCATTAGGTGCAAGAAGACAGTGTTTTCAATGCCTCCACCAATCACCTCTCATAACTGATATCCATACAGAATTAGTCACTTAAATCAATGATCCTCATGACCTCAAAGTTCATAATCAGCTACTCAAACTGCACCTATTAAAAAAAGAAGGGGCTTTGTCTGCCGAGAACACAGTGCTGCTTCACACAGCAATGGTGAGGAATGCCACAGGATTGCTGCATCACTCTCACCTGGCCAATGCTCACTTCTGAGCAGCTCTGAGGGTTGCTATAGATAAAAAGTACTGTATCGGCTTAATGTAATATAGATTCACAGACCTCAATGCAATTCTTGCCTTGACCCAGTAACTGGTGCACTGCATTTAAGGGAAAAAAGACCTTGGCAGGAAATAGGAAAGTGTTCTCTTAATCAATTAAGCTGTATGTTCATCAAAAACACCAGGGAACTTAGCTGTATCCTTGGGGAGGGAATTCAAGTGTTGAATTTTGGGTGACATTTTTAAATGGAAGGCACAACAACTTACAAATCCTGTAGTCTCTTATTTACATAACTAATTGGTGTTTAATTAATAATTTCCTGAGAACACTGATCAGGCCCAGATGCAGTCATATGTATGCCACCAATATTTTTTAAATGGTTGGAAAACAAGGAGAAGAACTGCTCCTGACTGAAATATTTGAGCTATTTCTGTCTGAGGTTTGAGATATCACAGGTGTCAGCATGAACTGTGGTGAATCTGTGGACAGTGTAGCCCCATCCCTTCCCCTTTCCTGGACCTCTGTTGTCTCACAGAGGACATTCAAGGAGAGCTGATGAGGCACAGCAGCATCTGACTATGCAGAGAGGGTGTTATGGGGCAGCTGGGATGGATGCCTCTCTGTGAAACAGGCTTGGCTTACACTCAGATGTGGCACATGTGTCCATGTGCAACTCTCACCTGCTCTCATGGCAGGTGACATGGGGCACCAGATGATGACTGATTTTTCCAATTCAGAACACAAAGTCCTCCTCCTCTTGACCAACAGAAAGATGGATTTAAGTCAAAGTGGATGTCCTTTTGAAACTTTAATGGTATCTTCCCAAATACTATGTGAATACAAGATTTTTCTAAACTATATCTGAAAAAAAAAAAAAAATGCCAATTCATAGGGAAAAAATCCCATAGGAAATCATTGAAAAGAGAAGTTGAAACACATGTACCCAAAACATCTTACATTTCTGAAAGTGTTCTCTAATGTCCAGGTTTCCATGTTTTGTGCCATTTTAATTACACATCTGAAGCCTTGATGATTGTTTTTTCCACAAAGAAGCAAAGACCAAACTCCTGAAAGGAGTTACTACCCATGTCTTTGTTAGAGTTCTACCTTCTTTCTTCATACTAAAGATTTCTGCTTTTGCCCAAGTTTCAAGACCATTCTCATCTACCTTTTCTCTTGAGTCAACTCACAGTTAAGTTATATATAGTTGCTGTTTTCAATTCTTCTTTGGTTTAATTTTCCTGGGGCTTGGTGGGAGTAAGTATTCAGACAAATGGGTTAGAAGGCATTTTTCAAAATATGTATTCCACTCTGCTCTGGCTAGGTTGTCTTCTGTTTTAATGCTGACGGGATGGGATGACCTACTGCAAACCTACTTGGCTTCTGAAAGTACTGCCATTGCCTAGTTATAAAGCCAGTCAGCACCATAAATATTTTAGAAGAGTAAAACAGGAAGCACGAGAAAACAAACATGGCAAGGTACACCAGCTCTGTTGTAGTTACTCCTGGCTCTTGTCCACCAGCCATCCTTCCTTCAGCTGTCCTGCCCTGCCCTGCCCTGCCCTGCCCTGCCCTGCCCTGCCAGCTTGACAGAGGCACCATTTACAAAATGCACACTCGGTAGTTGGCTCCTGGTACCCATCTATTGATTAGTGGCTGCTGCCAGGAAGGTCTAATCAAACTTAATTGCAAAGGGCAGGCCAGAGAGGGCACTAATTTCAAGGTCTCTCTTCTGCCCTGCTGCTGGTTTTATTAAAATATGTAAGAAATTATTTATTAATTGCTGGGAGGTAAAGGCAGGAATGAGCCCTCTAACATTCCTGCAGTAGTAGACTATGGGAAAAGGGGCTCATGAGGCCTCCCTAAACTCCCTCTCCCACAGCCACCAACCACGGCAGTGTCCCAATGGGTAGATGTGCCACTGCAGTGAGTTGAGAGGGATTTCTTATGTTCTTAAATGTGAGACATCTGTTCCTGTCAAATGTAGTTGAAGTTGCCTGACAGCTTCAGAAGTTATGGGGACTGTGGGAGAAGTAATAAGAGGGACTGTAAAAGCTTCATTTCCTTAGAAACCAGGCAAAAATATTCCAGCCCATTATCTCTTTATGAATTATTTCTGCAAAGATTGCCCTTTATATGCTTTAAATATCTGAGCTGCGCCAGTAGAAATCTAGCACTGTACAGGCTTTTCATAAGCATTCTGATATTATATCTTGATTTGATTGAAAAATACAAGAAGGTAAGAAGGTTCAGATAAATACTTCAACTATTTTTTTACCTGTCTAAATCTAAACAGTGCATTTCTCTTTTTAGCAAGCCAGCTCTGCCTGCCATGAAGGCAGAGCACAATTCGCAGCTGCTCTGCTCTCCCTCCAGGTCACCATGTCTTCACAAGAAAAGCAGCATTGAAAGGGGTCACCACTGAGGCTTCATCTCCCAGCAGACCTTTCACAGAGTGCCATCACTTGTGGCCAGAAATTGCAGCAGTCCTCACAGTGCATCAACTCTATAATGTATAGATTGTTCTCATGCGGCAATTCCAGAACATTTATTACTCTACTTCTGAAAGGAATATTACAGCTACAAGAAGACCATAAGAATGGGTTTTTAACCAGAAATCATATGCAGCCTCCCTCTGCAGCTTGTGGTGTCTCTGTGTGCTTAATTAAACCTCATGATTCCTTTGTTTTCTCTTTGTTTTTCTGACATGATGTAGTGGGTTTATGTACGTTGGCTTTTTGTGATGAGATAAGGATTAAGAGAAATGTAAAGCAAGTCTAAACCTTGAAAGATAAAAGATAGTTTATTAACAGAACTAAAGACAAAGGAAAAAAAACAACAAAAAATAAAAATCAACCCCCAGATGTTTCTCCGCCCAGCTTATTTGTCTTTCCGTACCAACACTTCTTTTTCCATCAACAACCTAAGAAACCAAAACGTAAAGGTCTTTGGTCAGTTTACCATCTTTGAAACAAACTTTCATCAGTTCAGTTGGAAAGAGGAGTCTCTCCTGTTTCACCAGGTTGATCTTCCCACAAGAAACACAGTTCCTTTGTGAGGTTTAATATCACAGTGAACTCCCGCCCAGAGTCTGTCCAACTGTGACAGTCCTTTCCCCGATACGCAGCCTTTCCCGCGACTGTGTCGAGGACCGAAGTCGGTGTCTTGGGGGTAAAGTTTTAAGGACAGCAGTTTTTAGTAGAACAGCATAGATCTTCTCTCTCTCTGGAAGAAAGGTCTCTCATCCCTGGAGCAAGTGTTCTCTTCTTCTATTCCTGGGGCAAGGGTTTCTCATCTCTCTCTC
>WEKY01002216.1:0-32475 GCA_013390045.1 Picathartes gymnocephalus
ATCATGCAATTTTACTTTTCACACTAGACACTGGAAACACTGCATGGCCATCACAAGACATGGCAAGGAGCAATACTTTTTGCTTCCGTGCAACATGTGTCATTAATGTTAACAGCCCATTCCAAATCTAGAAGGTATCTACCAAAACCAGAAAGAAAGCAGATATTCTGACTGCTGAATGGGGCAAGTGCATGTCCACTTGGGACAGGAGAATTCCAAGGGATGACCAGGAGCACCACCATAGATTCACAGCATCAGCTGGTCCAAGGCTGCCAGCTCAAGCAAATTATGTCAATACTAGGAACATGTCGGTCAGAGCCTGTCCAAATGTATCTGTGCAAGAAGGCTGGAAATCAGGAAGTCACTGAGAATCTTTCCTGCTATGACTGTCCATCACTGTACAAAAGCCTTATTTCAGAGCATATTCTTGTCCAAGATAGTTACATTTAATATTGCTGAACAAAGCAAGGTCAGGGAACAAGACAAACCATGGGAGCACTGGCTGTTCTCTCTCTTTAGTTGTTAATGTACTTCCTGACTTCAAGACAATAATTACCAAAAGAAATTATGGTCAAGACGGAAGGTTTCTTTCCTGTTAGAGAATTTTCTATATTATTAAAGAAGACTCTGCAGCCTCAAGTCTCCCACATAACCTCTCACTGTACTCCACAAAAATCTATGGGGTGGGTAACCTTCACTGTCGTGCTGCAACACAGCTGTCACATTCATGTTAGGCACTCTAGACTGAAAATATCCACCCCAGATTATCATCTACAGATGATAATTCTCCTTGAGGAGCATATGACCATCACACGGAGCCTGTGGAAGGAAGGAAAATGTTCAATATGCCATTAATTTACCCATTCAAGACCCCTTGCGCACAAGACCTGACTACTGTCCATGATCTCCTTTTATTTAAAAGGACAAATTTATCTTAAAATTTTCAAGATTAACTCCAGCAATGTGCCACAGTAAAACAAACTAGGAAACAGTAATATAGAAGTATAGCGTCAAAACAAAATAGAAACCAAACTCCCAATCAAAAAACAGCAAAAAATACAAATCTGTAGAATGGGACCAAGGAGGAGCTAATGAATATATAAGCAGGTGAAAATCAACAGATATTAAAAATAAAAATGGGAGGCATATAAAATTCTAAATAGTATGAACTTCGATTAATTGAATTGTCCTTTAAATAAAATAGAACAAGCAGTAAGAATTTGCTCTAAATGCAAATGAGAGTGAAATAGAAGTCATTAGCTTAATTATTGGGATTATTTTATTGGAGAAGTAATCTGTCTTTTCACATATGCTTCCTCTTCTGCATGTACAGGAAGAATAAATTCTTTGGTTCAGTTTCCAGCTAATGCAGTTCAATAACAACTTCATTCAAAGCTGGAAAATCAAATAAGATCAGGCAAAGCTTTTTTCTCTGTTTCAGTCTGAGACTATCATAACATATGTGGTACTGAGATTTCAGACACTTCTGAAACCTTAAAGGAACTCTCAGTGGCATTTGCCTTAAATTGTTTGAATCAATTTTTTGTGTGTGTGAGTGTGTGGCCAAAATATAATTTGACATTGTGTTGGGAACCTATTCCTGTCAGATATTATCCTTCTTGTGATTTTTCACTGGATGAATCCATGGTTTTCTGAAGTTCTTCAGGGCCTCTTGAACTCATGCTCACTGAGTAACTGAGAATTTTTGATCTGATTTTACACTTGGATGGCAAATTTTGGCAGCATCGCCAATGTGAAAACATATAGGGAGCAGCCGCAGGAATTTCCTGGCCAAAAGGGCTGCTGCATTCTCTCTTTCTTTGCTTCCAAACAACACTGACAGGCTGTTGAGTTCTATTTTATCAGGTAACAAATACTCACTGATATAACTTCAAACCCACGATTCCTTTTTCCATTTCCTTTTTCCCTTCTACACAATGGAAAAGGGGAGATGAGAAGCAGTAGTTGCCTCAAGTTGAGAAAAGAAATCTGTCCAGGACCACCACAGAAGCTTCTGAAAACTCTTAGTTCATCTGAGAGACTAAAGCAAAAGGAGAATGAATAGTGTTATTATTGTGAAATACTTCAAAGTAGCGAAAATCTGAAAGAAAAAATATCCTCCCTGAGATCTATGAAACCCAAAAAATTATTTGGAAGTTTTTCAGCTTGAGTTCTGGTAGCGAAAGGAAGGATCATGATTGATTTTGTGTGAGGCAGTCCATTTCTTTGATGACATATTATAAATACATTTTACTACTTCACACAGAAAAGCTGTTGATAATAATGATGATATGGGAGTGCGAGCCTCTCCATGTAGTACAATGCTATTACTCTTCTGGAGCTATGACAGCATTGTGTATTTGTAAATGTGAATTCTCAGCATGTACTCATCTTTCTCCGTACTGGTAAGGATGTTACTCTGTGCTCATGTGAGCAGGATGTGGCAAAAGATTCCTCCTAAACCAGACATGGCACAGCTGAGGCTGTCTCATCCTCACTGACCAACTTCATAATTCTATTTCATAAGATGGTCAGATTGTTAAGGAAACTTTCCTGTCTGTCCCTCGAGGAGCCACTCTGTCAGTCACTCACACCACATGAGCTGGGACTGAGGCCTCATTGCATGGGAGGCTCCGTCACCAAAATCATTGGGAAGAAATTAAAGCCTCCAACACCGTCTTTTAGTGAGCCAGGCATTACTTTATTCTGAACAGGGTATGTAGTGAATCATTCCAGCTACACACACACACCTCTTAAGACTTTTTACTCATTTCTACATTTTTAGCAAACAAAGACATTAATATTCATTGGTTCTAAGTTATATAATTCTCTTTATGAATTTGTATTCTATTAATTATTAATTAATATTATTAATGTCCTTTGTATCTTGTTGTTACTCCAACATCTCCTTGAAGGTCAATAAATATAAGATCCCAGAAGATTCAATCTTCAACTCCCTCAGGCTTTGTTTATTGCAGCTTACCAGGCCTAGTCCAGCAAAACTCAAAACCAATGATAACAGTCTATGAAAAGAAACCCAACCTGCTGGCAAAGTGGACTCTGCCTATGACCAACAAACAGTTTAAAAGTTACTTAAAACCATTAATTAGAAAAAACATTTAGGAAAGTTATATTATTTCCAACAGCTCCAGGGTCCCTATGGATGCCCCATTTGGTTCACTACACACCCCACACTAACACAGGCACACCAGGTTTCCTTACCAGCTCGACCCCAGGCTTTCCATAGCAGAGTCTCAGACCTCTGGATCCTCTGAGTAATTTAATCATGTTGCAACAACACAGTAACAGCTCGAGCTGGTGCCTGCAAGGAGCGACCCCAAGCAAAGGAAGCCCGTGGCTTTTATACCCCCACAGTCAAAGTGCAGGGATGCCTGGGGTTTTCCAGCTGAGTCCTCAGCTCCTGCCGTGTCTCTGAGTGTCCGGTCCGCTGGCTGGCACCACAGGTGCCCGTGCCCTCTGCTGTGCAAGGTTTTCACGGCCTCTTGTCTGGGGCTCTCAGCACTCAGAGCTGAACCTGGAGCTGGCACTGCAGCTGGAGCTGCCAGCACTGAGTGTATTCCTCAGCGGGATTCTCCATATACTTTCCCAGCATCTGCTCTGTCTGTACCTATCTGTGCCTGTGTGGACCCAATGGTGCCTGTTGTCACCATTTGTACTGAAGACATGTCACATAAAAATGGAATTATTCCTGATTCATTTAATTCTGAGGTTGTTTGTCCTGCAGGTTTGTAATGCACTGGAGCTGGTATGACCAGTCCTTTGTCAGCATTTGTTGTATCTCTGCAGCACGACTCCTCCAGATGAGTAATTCTTTTTATAGTTATTTTACAGCACTTTCTGATATCTTTAATAGTAATAAGGTGCCTAGATACCAGCTATCTAAAAATACCTAAGATGGTCTGATAGACTGAATAGGCACAAAGAGTGAAGTCATGAAGAAAGAACTGAAAAACAAAGTAAAAGATTTGGAAAGCAAATCAATTATTCCAGAAACTGCAGTTTGATATAAAATCTTGAGGAAAAAATCTGGAAAGTACATGGAAAAATTAAGAAAACTTATTAAAAGAAAAAAATATGTTAAATAATGAAGAGTTCAGAATGTAAATAGAGGTGTGGGAAAGTGTTAAAATATGAAGCAACTGAATGTACATTATAAATGCAATATGGAGACAGTAAAAACATAGCAACTATAATCTTATACTTCTGTCTTCTTTAGCAATGTTTAACTCTTTACTGAAATAGAGGCCCAGAACTGGTTGTATTCTGGAAATTTTGTATTCCTGCATTTGATATGCTGATGCCTGTGGTTCCATCAAAGATGGAACATCATGTGTTCTTTTTGATCAATAATAAAGTAATAGCAAGAAACAGAAAGAAAGTATGCATATAGTTTAGATAATTTTCAGTCTTCATTAAAGAGAATTATTGGTTGATCAATTGGCATTTGTCATAATATCTATTGTACTGTGTTGCTCTTCATAATGAACATATTTCCACCAGAACATAAAATATACAGTTTACCTATATGTAAACATGGTCTTTTGATCTGTATTCAAAGCTGGTTTGCTAAGACTCCTTAGCTTGATTCTAACCTGCTGTACCCTATCCACACTCTTGGAAGACTGAAACGTGTGACTCAATCATATTAATTTTTAAAAAGCTCAGGGGCTTGCCAGTGAGCAGACTGTCTGAGATCTCTACAGCTGGTGGAACATCTGGTCAGTAGCTGACTGCTTCTTATCTACTTGTGGTTAAACTGGCAGACCCACCTTCATTAGCTGGCAAATCTCTAAATGCTGCTCTACTCATTCGTTAGTTTTACATTGTAATCTTTGACCACATTTGTAACCTTTACTGATCCTGCTTGCAAACTCCTGAAAAAAAGCTCCATTCCCTTACATTCTTTTCCTTTGTGTTGTACAGCGTCAAAAACTGGAATGTAAAGAACGTGAGCCATTATTTGACAGTTTACCTAAGGGGAAAGAGAATGATGGAGTTAAATATATAATTTTGTGTTCTACTCAGAGTTGTTTGAGGATACTATGAAAAGAAAACAAGCAGTTCCTTGATGGAAGAAACTATTGTGCAAAAGCACTGAAAATCGAGATTATCATCTGATGATAAGAAGCCTTCAGAGAACTTTGCATCAGTCAGATAGAATTCCAACTTTACAGCATTTAACCAGAGATCTTTTCCTTTCTTAAAACTTTTGCAGATAAGGGAAGACAAGGAGACCTCAGAATGTGATCAAATATAAAAAATGTTCATGTAGAAGATAAATAAAATAGGTAAGTGCAATTGCACCCTTTTACATGAGGAAGCCTGTAGGATAACTAAATCCCTGCATATAATGAACTCCTTAGAGGTCTTGGAAGGTTAGAAATCATTCAGGGACAAATTGTAAGCAATGTTTCTCTAAATCAGGGTGCATTTACCAGTTCATATGGGAAGCTCCACTCCGCTAGCAGGTCTTTAAAGTGAGCCTTTTTTTACTGTACACCTAGAGATCATCTAGGAACAGTGAAAACCTGCAGGTGCAATTTACCATCTACAAGGCACTACATATTTCAAGATTCCCCACAGAAACTCAATTTGGGAATGTGCTGTAAAGGTTTCTCCTAGTGAGACATTGGTATCCCACCGAACTTTAATGATTGCTTGTGGGTTAAAGCTAGAGTGGTATATCAACTCTCAGAAAAAAAATTTGAATCAACTTATCAAGACTCCTGGAGATAAAAGGCCTCCTACTTATCTTTGATAGACCTGATTGTGCCTTATTTTTTCGCAGCTTTAAATAATTCCCTCGTTAACTGTAAGATAATTATCATTCCACCAACTCTGACAAAGCCACCATTTTTCAAATTAACATTCTATATAAGAGGTGGAGAAAAAAAGAAAACATTTAGAGAAGACTATTAATAAGATGAACTTGCATGTGAATTTTGAGAGCACAAGTCTTACTCACTTTCAGTTCTAGTTTAATTTAGCATCTCTACACTTCCACAGAAGTTTAAACCATCTTAATCAGACCAGGAAAATGTACAATTATTTTTTAAAATACTATGTACAGGATATGACTGATAGACTGGCAGATAAACTATAATTTGAGTAAGTGTAAATATATGTATATATGTACACATCTACACAAAAATACGTGCACATTGGGAGGTATTTAAGAGACCTGTAGATGTGGCAGCTGGGGACATGGCTTAGTGGTGGACTTGGCTGCATTAAATTTATATTTAGACTTGATGATTGTAAAGGTCTTTTCCAACTTAAATTCTCCTATGATTCTAAGATACACAGATGACACCATGCTGGGGACATCAGCTTGAATGCTCATGTGCCGGACTGCCATCCAGAGGGACTCAGACAGGCTGGAGGAATGGGCCAATTCCCCCACAAATTTCAGTGAAGGCAAAGTCCTGTGCCTGTAAAGAAACCACTGCCTGCAGCGACACAGCCTGGGGACTGCTGGGCTGGAGCAGCTCTCTGGGGAGGCTGTGGAGATGCTGGTGGGCAGTACCCAAGGAGCATGGAGGGCCACCACTCTCCTCGTGAGCATTAGCAGGGGCACAGTCAGTTAAAGGAAGACATTATCTCCAGCCATAGAGCACTTGGATCATCTTCAGGACATTTCCCCCAGCTTTGGGCCACCTGTACAACAAAAGTGCAAATCTAGAGGGCAGTGACCAAGCTGAGAGGGACTGGATCACTAAGCCTCTAAGCAAAGGCTGCGTGACCAGAGTTTGTTCAGCCTGGAGAACTTTTTCCTGTGTGGGACTTAATAGTAGTCCCCAGGATGTTCAGGGGTGTCATTAAGAAGATGGAGCCAGGGTCTTCATGGTGGTGCATGGACGAGAGACAATGGGAATAAACTGAAATGAGATGTTCAGATTGGATGTAAAGAGAAATGTTTGCCCCATGAGAAAAGTCCATCAAGTCACCCAGAAAGGCCAGGCAGTGTTTCAAGACCAGCCTGGGTAAAACACTGAGCAACCCGGACTCATCTCTCACCTGAGTTATGCCATGATACTATAATGTACCATATATTTAAGCTCTCTATTAGTATCTGTATTACTATTAACTATGTTAGAGAAACTAATTGACTAGACTAGATTGGCTATACTAGTAGAATATGATAATTATACAGAGAATTTAATTGCAAAGGCAATGTAGGAAAAGTTCTTAAACCAGCTGCTTCCCCTAGATTACAGTTTCCATGGGTACTTGAGAATAATTTTATATATTCATATAATTTACTGAAATCAATAGGACTACTCAAAAGGTGAAACTAGGCACTCGAGGGCATATTGCTAGGCTGGGATCCTTTTTTGTTCTTAATTCCACAGAAACTGTTTCTGAGAAGCAGGATGGAGTTTAATGTTTGCCTACAAAAAATCTGAGAAAAAGTACTAACAAGCGCTATGAGGAGTGCTCACTTCTGTTGCGGCGGGTTCTTTGCAGTTTGATGTATTTTGGTTCGTTCCATGTACCCCAGTTCTCAGTTGGTATCTCCCTCCTCTCAGTTTGTTAAGACACTCCGCTGGTTGAGCAAGTTATTCTCTCTCCCTGTTGTCAATCTCCTGAATACCCTGCCTTTCCCTCCAGAAAGTTCTTGGTTCTTTGGTATCCCATTGGTTAAGGTTCCTGTAAACTCTCCTCCCCAATTCCTCATTGATCCCAGTCTCTGTCAATCTTACATTTACTCCTCCCCTGCTTCACCCTAGTTGGTTCTCTGTGTTAACCACACTCCTAAACTTGTCTGTATGAAAACTCCTGTCACCAGCTCTGAGCAGGTCACATCGAGCTGATCTCTTGGGAGACACTCCTTGTGACCAGGCTCCTCGGATACGGACCCTTCAATAAGCCTTTTATTGGATTAACTGTATTTGAGGAGTCCCCCTTTTACTTCGTGTCTGTGCCTCGCCTTCCATCCCTCGCAAGCTGCCTGCGACCGGAACTGTGATCATTCAGTGAGGTCCCCTGAAGGGACGCTCCTCTCTGACGCAGCTCTCATCTGGCCAGGTCGACAATGAGTGGCGTCACACTTCATCAAATTGAGCTATTTTAAGTATGCAGAAACAGAATCTTTGTACTTGGACTATTGTACTTGGACTTTTTCATAAACTGATAGAACACATATTAAGAATATTGTATTTGAAATTTTAAATGTGGTGTTTTAAAACATCTCTGATAGAAAATCAAAACTGATTTGCTTTGTCTGCATAAGCAAAAGATAATTTCCATTTTCTTCCAAGAACAATGTCAATAAATAGTCAGCCAAGCAATACTTAGTAGGAAATGGCATAATTTTTAAAATATCCATGCAGATATAAATAGAATAAATTATGTGTTCTCAGATCTTACATTTCAGCTTTCATTAAAACATTATGAACAGGTCTAATAAATTAAAAAAAAATATTTCAGTACAAAAAAACCCCCAAACAAACAAAAAATAAACCAACAACAAAAAAAACCCTCCAGGTAATTTTATAAGGCAGAATGCTGTTTTGTTCACCTCTGCATTTTTCTTCTCATTACTTTTCTATGATCTAGTTTGTGTTTCTTACAGTTTATGCTATGCCCAATGCCTGAGATAATGGAGCTAGCCAGAAGGTAGGTGCAAGAAGTGTTTAAATTAACATATATTGGTATGTGTATAAAATCAATGGCAAAAATTATTGTTCAGAAGGTATTTTAAAGCAACAAAAGCAGAGTATACAGTAAAGTCAGATATAGGGGGAAAAACACCCCATTTTGTTAAATATATTTATATAACTATGGATTTAGTCTTATGACAACAGGACAAAATCTTGCTCATGGGATTAGTGCTGCATTATTTAATTGGGATTGCTGAGAACCGATGATCAAGAAGCTGATGGATTATGCTTTTGCTTTACAAAAAGAAAAAGGTCTTTTTATACATCGTATATATTTTTGTTATGAAAATAAAGAGAATATTTTTTCAGAAATGTAATGAAGTTTTACATTCTCTCTCTCTTGTTGATTTAAATATAATCTAATCTACACATCATTAAACACAAACAAAACTTCCTAGAAGGATAGACTATATTAGATTGTGCCTCATGAAGGCACTGCCTTCTTTGCTACAGGAATCTCTCATGACATTAATGTAAATACTAAAACCATAATAGGTCAGAAATCAGTCTTAGAAGTCTGATCCTACTTTGTTATCTCTGGTTCAGAGAATATATTTAACCTTGAAAATATGAGCATAGGGATCACTTTCAGAAATTATTATCTTTTTAAAAGACTTCATCCTTCAAGTGTTTATGTATAGTTGGCATACTTCTCTTTTTCCAAAGGGAATAGATAATCCACTTGAACCAAGAATTTAATCAAATTACGGTTAGATTTGGAATGTTACCTAAACTCCTCTGTGTTATCCCTTTTAAATCATATTAAAGAGCACAAACTTTGAGGACTCCTGTGCATGGGTTTTTTCATGTTAACTTGTCCCTTGGGATATTACACCTGGCTTCTGTTCCACAGAACACTTATGCTTAGCTTGTTCATTTAACTGATCTTGAACTGAATAGTAGACTCAGTGTAGATAATGCTTCTTCAACCCCACAAGACTTTGAAAAATCTGAACATTTTAAAAATTAAATTTAGACTGATTTTTTTTTTTCAAGGAATCTGTCAGAGACCACACATAAAAGCAGAAATGAAAAGGCAGGATCTAGTGAAGCCAGTAGATTCATGCTTGAAGAAGACACCAAAGACAGAAAGAATGAATCCCCCTAACTGGGATGGCAAGCATGGATAGTCTGTCTTGGCATAATCAGTAATTTGATTTCCCATGACAGGAGTGAAATCTGAACTCTAAGATTACCAAGGGGGAAATATATCCCCTGCCCATGGAGTAAGGCACAGAGGAAGGGAGCAGAGCTGCTCCAGCTGAGCTAGTAATCAATTCATAACACCATGAAATTCGGTTCTATACTAAGAATCTATCGAAGCTGACACAAATTGGCATCCTGAACAAACATTTTTTGATCATTTTGCATCACTGTGTGCTTTCTGCTGGACAATGGTAATTAATGATTTTTTTTCTGCTATGTTACAGCACTAATTGTGCTGTTGGGAAAACAGATGTCCATGAGGTATTGTCATGACAGAGTGTGTCCTTTGGACTTCTTTGCACTTACAGTGTTCTTGGATATCCAACATCCTTTACTCTGGTGTGCTTACTTTGTCTATGGATCATGTCAGAGAGAAATCACATTTGTGGTGACAACTGGCTGTGACACAGCTACAACACACAACTGCAACCAAAGGTAACTGGTATATAAGCATCATGCCATACTGATTTTCATCAGTGGTAGACTTAATCTCCAGTATTCTCAACACATGCACTGAGTATGTACAACACAACTTTTCAGTCAGCAGCAATGTCCCACTCATGCTCTCTGTCTCTCTATTGAGAAGAGTCAGGAAAAGGGAATGTTAGTGTTTTAGGAGTTTCTCATGTGAAGCTTTTGTTTCAAGTTCCAGTGATGTAGAGATCCCATCCATTTCTCCACCACTCTTATTACAAAGTATTTTTTAGGCTGTCTACCTTTGAATTTTTACCAGACACGCATGATGACCCTTCTGCCAGTGAAATCCAGCTACCAGTGGAATTTTAGAGTGTGTATAAAGTAGTGGATATAGGTACCTCCAAAATTCCTGTTTATTTGAAATAATATCCCTTTTTCCAGAGTCATCTAAGTGTACTGCTAAGTGCTTGAAAACTACAAAGTAACCATCTGTCACCTATCTGACATGCTCTAGTACACAGCAAGAAACCACTCTTCCTCAAGAGGTGAAGAGCTGCCTGTATTGTGATTGGTTAGCTAATACTTGAAATCTGTTTCAAATCAGAGGTGAAATTGATTTATACATTCAGTAATATATTTTGGATTTTTTTTTCCAAAACATTTCCTGTGTCCCCGGATAGAGATGGAACAAACAACAAAAGAGAGATTTCATTCTTCAGAAGTTCATGCAGTGTTTTTAGCTAAATATTTGTCAAAAAGCAGCTTTCTCGTTGTTCCTTCGTTCAGCTAAACTCACATTTCCTATCTTTTCAGTCCTCCCCCCTGAGATGTTCCACACAGCTTGGAAATTCCTTTGCTGTAGCATTTGTTATCTATTTCCAGAATCTTGTTTCAGCCTCTTTACTCTGTCAGAAGCTCCTATTCTTTTGGCTATCTCCAAATAGGAAGATTTAATTATTCCTTCATTTAACCTGAAAGAGTTGATCTAGCATGCTATCATCTTCAGTAAAATGTGGTTGTTGATAGATTAAATAAGTTGTTATCAACAAACAATACTTCTAAATGCAGTGAGAGAAGAGTACTAAGGGCTCCAATTTTTAAACTAGAAAGCAGAATAAAATGCTTGGGAGATTATTATTATTATTATCATATTGTCTTCTTATAACAGAAGCTGTGTAGGTAAGACACCAGCCTTTCGGTACAGTTGCTTAAATGGGTACTTATTTTATATTACAATAATATCAATAAATAACACTATGCAATCCATACATGGATCTTAAAATATCACTTTAATTAAAGAGCTCATTAAATAACTAAAAGATTGATTACATTATCCAAATGTGTTTTCACCAGAAATTTTACCAGGAAGACAAAGGAGGAGAAGACAGATAAAAATATAAATAATGACATTCTCCCAGAAAGTGTTTTTGCTTCCTGTTGAGGTTACAGAGCAAGATATGTCTGTTTCTCAATGTATGTGTGAGGATCTGTTCATTTGACAAGGTTATTACTGGTAGACAAGGTTAGATGTTCCCTATGTGTCAGAGAGCTAGTTCACAGCAATTTCTTTGTGCTTAATAATAGGTGTCAGTTCTTGAGAAATTATTTTCCTTTGACTTTCATATGACTGATGACCACATATTTATTCATAGTTTAATACCAACAGTTTGAAACTCAGACCTGGTAGCTCCACTGGCCTCATACTATTGAACCTCATACTACTGATTCAACCAGGAGAGCATCATTGTTCTGGCTATCACTGTTAGCATGCAAAATAAACCTCTGGGAAAAATTTTCTCAAAAACTCGGTGTAAATGTGCATCGAAGAATAGCAGGACATGAACACCATGCATGTAAACCTCCTGTACATACAATTCACACAGTTTGTCAGGGTCTGTGTCAACAGAGTGTATCATTTACTTGTCTCTCCACAATGGAAGGTATTTGGAGTGGTTATATCTTTCACAGAATACAACAATTTTCTTGGATTTTTTCAAAGTACAGATAAATCTCTACAGTTATTCTGAATTTTTTATCCTCATACTTTTTTTTTCTGACAAAATCATTGATTTCCTTTCCTTTTTTTTAATGTTGAGAGTGTACATTACTTTTCACCTAAAATTTTTGATATTCTATGTGAAAATTTACAACAAAATGGCATTCTGAAATGTAAACACTGTGACATTTTGAAAATGTTTTACTGGAATAAATTTTTAGAAACAAAGTATTTCACTATCTTCAGTGAACTCCTTCTAGCATAATTTTTTGGCATGTTGAAATTGTTATATTTCAAGATGAATCAAGTATTTCCAAAGAATTCTTTATGGAGCATGAATCCTGTTTTTCACACAGCTCTATCTTTTCTCTTTAGAGATCTTTCTGAAGTTATCCCTACTGAGAGTTTTCCATCTTTTTCTTCCCTATCTCAGTGTTTCTCCATTGAGCAGCAGTTTGTTAAGTTATGGTCAGAACTGTTGCTGTATTTTCTGACCATAAAACCTCTAACCTCTGTGAAAGTCTGAAAAATCATTCTTTTACAGGGGTAAGACTGAATATCCTCAAATATACTTTTTTATACAGACAAGTAATTTCATGCTTTCAGTGAGTTCCATCATAATAGATTGGTTTACTTATGTCAGTAAAGTTGTTGTATGTATATTTCCAAGACTTTAGTTGTTGCACAGTTAAAAAGTCCAAGCTTGTAGCTGAGAAATGTGAAGAACAGGAGCTATTTAATGGCACCTATAAAGTTTGAAGTTTACCTTTGTACTGTATTATCTTAGTTTATATATTTTATATATTTATATATATATATATGTTCTGTATTTTTATATATTTTAATTCCATTTGCATAATAGTCTACTAGCAAATGCTTCATGAACACAGAAATAATCCAAACCAGCACCACCTCCTCCAAAAATCTCATTACCAGTAGAAAAAAATCTGGCCTTTTCAGGACTTATTCCCACATGACTTTAACAAGTCTTCACCACTTGTCAGAGTAAAAAGTATTATTCAGTCACTTCAGAGTAAGTGGGGTTGTTATTCAAGTTAATATGCTATATAACATACCTCTAACCTAGAAATGGTGAATGTTTAGGCTGTAAGTTTGTTCTAGTCAGGGTGTAATATTATTTGGAATAGAAGAAAGATGATATTTTAAAAACTACCAGGGTTCAATGAACACTAAGATATATAATTTTTAAATTGGTATGTAAGCATAACCTCTTATTGAAATAACAAGATTTAGAATTTTTTCAATTATATTATATGAAACATTGATAAACACAGATTTTCCTTTAGTTCAAGGTATTATTAAGCACCAAAAGAAATATATTGCTCATATCAAAATAAGGGTTATAAGACATAAAACATTCTTATTAGTAGATCCTATGGGCAAATTATTAGCATAAGGCATACTATCAAAGTGTTTTTGAGAGAAAATTTGTGACCAAAAAATTATATTTGCCGTATATCTAGATCTCTTAAATGTTAACTGTGATGCTTTGGATGAATTACTGCATGTAATGTATTAATTTGGCTGAATATAGTTTAGAGTAATGGCTTTTGTCATATTTCTTTTCTTATTTCTAATTTTTTAATGGACCTTATATTATCATGTCATTCTGGTTTAGTTGTTTAAAAAAAGCAAAAGCTTAGGAGCAATCTTAAGTTTTAAACTTAGTGGACTCCAAACTGTTCAATTAAATTCAAACAGCCAAAGAAAAGCCCCAAAAACGAAAACTTAAGTTTATTTCTATTCCTCTTCTGAAAAATATTGGGGCATTTTCTATTCAGTAGAAAGTGAGGAACTTAGAGATTCTTAGAAATATTGATTATTTAGTTACGTAGTGGTCCACGTCTTTGAACCCTTGTGATCACAAATGGCAGAGAAGCTTAAGTATCTTGAATTCTAGACCAAAGTCACCTCCATAAAACCATGTTGTCTGTCACTCTAATTAGGGAAGGTAAGACAGAAAGATGTATTTTGCTGTTCATAATAATTTGCCTAATAACATTCACTTCACTGAAGCAAGCAATAAGACAAGGGGCTTAAATTATTAAACACTAATACCATGCTAAGATAAATACTTCATACCTCTGCAACACAGTGATTTCCTTAGGGAGGAGTCACACATGACTGTACTGATAGAGCAGTACTTCAGTACATGCTGTCACCTGCCCTCTTTTAAATCCAATCCTCTGGTCAAAAGATAAGTGAATAAAGTAAATGATAGTAAAGGAAACAAAACCCCACATCCAAAGCAAAACAAAATCCTTATCTGCTCTTACTGTGGAAGACAACTCCTGCTTCCAAACTTCTGCAAGTTTTCCCACCTGGGATGACTTAGAACTGTGAGCAGATGCATCTTTCATGGGTATCCTAGGTGATGCTGATATAAGTAGGGCTGAGAGAAAATTAAATGCATTTAAAAAGCATACTTGTTTATTCTATGCTTTCTCATTTTTTGAATTAATTCTACATTCTTGAAAATGCTTTGTACCCTTCCATATAAAGCAGATTCTATTTTCATGCCTTGCACTGCAATCTCTTTGACACATGCTGAGTAGTTGAGTTCAGAATGGGCAAAGTCAGTGACCTATACTCCTTAGAATGTTCAAGCTTTCTATTGCATTCTTAAAAATGAATGTATTTCAATCCTGACCTTCATCACTTGATCTGATCCCAGCCCTGAACCTTTTCTAACAAGAGGCTAGCAGTCATAAATAATGTGCTACATTTTAAAATGGTTTTTCACTGTGAAAAGAATATCACATAGAAGTTGAATGAGATCACTGGCTGTATTTCTACTTGTGTTGACAGAAACATGGCTCTCAAATCTGAAAGTGGTTTACATGCTTTACACTCAGCCCACCCAGGTCAAGCACTAACACAGCTGTTACAAATGAAGATTCTTCATATGTTAGGAAAATGAGTAATGGAAAAGTTAAATAATACAACCTTTGTTAGTGTAATTCATAGAAAAAAGTTCAAAAGAAAGTAGCTGGGTAAGCCCTATGTATGATGATGATTCTCTACAGTGATTAGTCTTAAAGAGACTTTATTACCTTTATGCTGATTCTTAAGAAACTGGAATAAAATTCTCTTTTTCCAATGACAGCATAAGATGGTGTTGCATGTTTGTGATCTTATAATCAATAACAAGGTTCTAAAGCATGCTGTTGTATGAATAATTTAACCTTGATCCCGTAATTAGTACATAAAGGAATAGCTTTATTCTTATACCTGTACATATGCATAAGCATGTGCAGAAATGTGAGCATGTTCATGTATGTACATGCATTTCACAAAGGTGAAATATTGAATTAATAAGAAACAAGAGATGTTCAACAAATTACTTTGTGTATATATCCCCAGTATCTACATCTGCTTCAAATTCAGATATACTCAGATAACTTTTAAAAGTTTAATAACTGCACTCATAATTCCTAATGAGATGAGTTCAAGACATTTGCTGCGCTTTAACATCTGGCTAATTAGAAGCCTAGGAAATAAAAACACTCTTCAGATAACATTCTGGCTTTTGAGTCGAGATTAAAGAAAAAGATCTTGAAATTTTCTATAGCCATGGAAATTGTAGAATGTATTTTAATCAAGTGGTCATGTCTTAAATGAATCAATGGTATTGGATGCACTCAAGAGTGCAGAGATGTATTAAAACTGACTGGCTTCCACAAACTAACTGAACAGTTGAAGTAATTAGAAAACCATATAATTCAGAAGGTCCAGATCAGAGTTTGCATAAATTAAGGCTAGAGAAATTTCATTATTGCTGATTTGTTGTGGCCTCAGGTAGGTCTTATGTGAAACACAGGCAACACAATGGCTTTGCAATAGCTCCATTCATGGAGCTGAGCTCTGCTCAAGAGAGAAATGCTGTAAATCAGCAGCTTTTGAAGTACCTAACCCATTACAAAAACACATGAATAAATCTAAAAATTTGCTAGATTCATAGAATTATAGAATCATAGTATTGCTTGGGTTGGAAGGGACCTTAAAAATCACCTAGTTCCACCCCCCCTTCCATGGGACAGGAGGAACACCTTTCACTAGACCATTCATAATACATAAAAATATTGAAGTTTGTAAACTGCTATTCATAACTTTCTCTATTTTAAGTTAGATTTATCTTCCTGGCAAACCTTACTTTCTGGCCGAATATTACACTAAGCCCAAGAACATCTTCTTTGGTGTCACAAACTCCAGTTTATGAACACTTCAATATGTGAGAAGTACAGGCATCTATGCAGCCAATTTTTTCCTACGTTTTTTTAAAATCACCATTATTATCTTCCAAGAAACACAAATTACCTAGAATTTCAGACTACAAACCTGCTGAGTAAAGAGCAGTTTATTGTGTATGACAGTGATTTAAATATAAAAGAAAGACCCAACTATGTTGCATTAAGCTTAATCTGAAAATGCAGCTGATAGGGATTCCCTACTTTACAGCTAGTAACTAGTCCTAGTTCACCTAGGTACTGCTGGCAACACGAGGTCTTACTCCCCAAATGATTCTTAATGCTCCCCTCTAATTATCTGCAGACTTGCCATTTTCCACTGAACTTCCCCCTAAAATTCTGTAAAAGCTAGTCACTCCTCACGTTCTGTACCTTTTTTCAGATTCTCCCTTTGTTATTTGTTATGTCCAACAATTTCTATTCAGTAGTTTCTCATTTTCTGTTCAGCAAACCTCAGGCCAGGATCCCCTGCCTGCATACATTAACAGTTTTCCCCCATGAAGAGGAAAATTTAGTAAGCCAAAGAACTGCCTGTGGTTATCTAAGCTCCCTTAGAAAGATTTGAAAGAGCAATTAAGTCTAGTATTCTTCTAAATTTAGCTTTATGTGACAGCATTCTACTTAGATAATAATATTTTTCGAATGCTTTTTAATTCCCCCTCAAAGGAAGGAAAAAATCTCACCTCTTACCCCTCAGTTCCTAACATTATCGAATCTACCAGTAGAAAATCTGACAATCTGACCTTGTCTAAAGAAACTCCCTAGTCCCTTCATGTTTTCATCTGTCTGATGCAAAATATCTTTATTAGCAAGTGAGCAGGGGGAATTGATTGGAAGCTCCTTCACTACAGCATTTATATTTTTCACCTTATATTTAACTTCGCGTGAAGGCACTCTGTGCTATATGGCTTTCTTCAACTCAAGATGAGGGCGTCTGCCTCAAACACACAATCATGTATGGTTTCCAGGGGTAGAAGGGGAGCAAGGTCAGCCCCCCAGTTCCAGCTGATCAGGGACAGGCCCTCCTTACACTGTCTGTTCATCACCATTAGGAAGAATTGATTCAACTAACCCTAAATACAACTCTCTACTCTTTCTACCCTCATGACACACCACCTAATGGCAATTTGCAAATGCTCACAATTGCCCAGGATAAAGTCAAATGACAACAAGTAGGGAGAGCTTCAGAGAATGAGGGAGAAGATTAATATAGGAAAAAAGTAAATACGTGAAAATATATTAAAAGGAGTGGAGAAGTAAATCCAATAAGATGTTAAAAATGTATGAAACAAACAAAAATTTCAGAAGCCTAGAGTAAAGGAGAAAGACACCAGAAACCTCTCCAGTGATAAGATAGGAAGAGAAGGCTCATAATATGGGAAATTAAAAGAAAAATATTGCCAAAATATGACAAAAATATATGGAGCGATAGTTGATCAGTAAAAAGGGAAATATCTTGAGAGAAATTATTTTAGGTGAAAAAAGAAGCTGAAAGACCTATTGCTGTGGAGAAGAGATTATAGTTGTCCCCCTAGTCATAAAGATTTCAATAATGTCTGCTAAAATCTTAAGAGTAAATATAACAGGAAATTAAGCCCTAATTAATGGATGGAGGGTTGCTTTAATTTATGAGGGTATATTTTTAAAAAGCTTTCTTCTGAACTGAGTGTGCACAGAAATTTTTAAATCCAGATTATAAATTTAGTTGTTTAAGAAGAATTTTGAAACTGAAGGTTCATTATCCAATTTTTAGAAATCCCTTAAGACATTTTAATTCACTGAATCTTGAATATGTGTTTTCTATCAACTTTTTTCAAACTTTCCAGTCATATCGGAAGTTATATGTCGTGGTAAAGAGCACAATAGTCATAGTCAGGCTTAAATAGTTCTGCTTCTTATAGGCAAAATCAAAATTTGTCAGACCATATAGTTCGAAACTAAAATATTAAGGTAGATTAGGCCTGAGGGATTTAAAGCAAAATATTAATATTTTTAAAGGGCCTGTTGATTAATTCTGTAAAAAAATGTAACAGCAAAACTTGTTTATCCTACTTTCTTATAACATTTGTTACATATAAGACAGGTTTTTTTGTTTGTTTTTGGTTTTGGGGTTTTTGTTTGTTTGTTTTGGGGTTTTTTTTGTTTTGTTTTTTTTTTAAATGAGAAAATAGTGAGTCCTTTTACTTTCTGTCTTAGGTCAAATAACCTCTTTTTTAATTGCATCCTCTTCACTACATTTGCTGACTATTTATGGACAAAATGCCTAAAAGCACCATCCAATTCAAACAGTTAGTTCCTGTAACAGATTTAACTACTGCAGCCAGAAGAAGGGAAGTGCGGGAGATGATACTGTTTGCTCTTATATGAGTCAGAGCTCCATTTTGCAGACTTGGAGAGTGGCGTGGTTTAATCCACACCCAGTTGTGTAGCTCCCCAATGGTTTTGAAAGGCCTCGAGCAGCCTGGGGAGTGTGCTGGAGGCCGGAATGTGTGGGCGGACCAGGCTGACCAAGCCTCTGGCAGGACCTTGGAGCGCATCCAGTGTGCACGGAGCTGCCCCAGACTGCAACTCAGAACAAGACCTAGGGCAAAACAGTAGCCTATAGGTGTGCACCGAATTTCATTTCTACCTTCCTTCCCATCAGCACCTTACATCTGAAAAGGGAGATAAGCCAGACACAGACTTTTTATGCTGAGCCACTTAAAAGGTTTATTTGAAGAGGTGTACAGACCTCAGATGGGTTTTGACCAAATCACTGCTCTTCTCATCTCAGCTGCCTTCCAGTTTGCTTGGCTGGAGGCATCTGCACTTTCCCAGGTAAATTATTTGTTGAATAGAGAGCTAAATAATTAACACTATATGTTTAAAATCTTGCTTTAAAACTAAGAATCAGTGTGACTCCAGTCCATGACTTGAATTACAAACTGCTCTTGGAACTCAGTAATATTTACTAAGTAAATATATTCTTTAAAAAGCACTTTAGCAGTATATACACAACCTCATACCATCAGAACAGAAAATGCATTTAATTGGCAAAACATCAGAGAAAATAGGAACAGATTTTTTTCTTAGATGTGACCCACTACTTTCAATATCTCTAGAACGCTGAGGGAATGCATTTTATTCCACTGTCTATCATCCTAGAAAACACTACGAATTTTTTCATATTATTAGGTAGCCAGAGGTTTCATACTGGCATCTGAATGTCCAGGAACACAACAAAGCTTTAACTCTCACTAAAGTTGATTGAATTTAAAAATCACTAAGTAAACAAAAATATCGCACAGTTTATAAAATGTCACCTTTTTATATATCCCATGATTTATAATAATAAATAAATAGGCCAATTTTAAAATTAAGAAAGTGGAGAAATAAAAAATTCCAGCTATGTTTGCACTTCATAATTAAAGGTAATAAGGCAACGTGGACATGGTTTACTGAGAAGGAAAGTCATATTTTATTTATATCAATTCTCTGTTTCTTTAATAAATCATGATTTAAAAATGCACATACACACACATACAATTTTATTTATATTTAGGCCTAGCTTCCAGTCTAATTTCTCTGACAGCTGTGCCAAATTAATCTGAAAGCCGTTCTGAAGAGTTAAAACACCGGAGGCAGAGACTCTTCCAGGTTAGCTGACTCTTCCAGGTGGCAGTGAATCGTAGGCATCACGGCTCCTCGGGGCATCATTGAAAACCTAGTCACAAATATACGGGTCATGTGTGAGAGTGAGCAAAAACAACATTTTTTTTCCTTGGGAGACAGCCTGCCTGCCTGCCTACTGAGCAAAGAAAGTTCAACATTCAAGGAGGGCGAGTCTTTAAGGCTGGGACTCTGGAAGAAGATTATGATGACCTGTCAGTCACCCCATTTTTATTGCCCCAACTGAAAAACTGGTATCTTCTAATGGCTTGTTGAAGCCTCTTGCACTGAAGCAGAGACAAGTGTGCAAAGTCTCCTGCAGAAGAATTAGAGGGGTTTCTGAGGCTGCTGTGGGGGCAGCAGCCTGCATCAGCATTGCTGCTGCACGGTGGCCCCAGCAGCCCTGGCAGCCCTGGCCCGCAGCTATCTGCCAAGCCTGCCAAGGAGGCAGCAGCAGCAAGTGCTGCTGCTTCAGCTGCTGCTGCTGCTGCTGGAGAAAACCTTTCCTACAGCTGAGCAGCTGGGGCCCACCACTGCCATGCACAGGCTTGAAATCATAGTTTGAAATGGCGAGGGATGTGGCACTGGGAATCGAGCATTAAAAATTTCTGTTACAAAACACAACAAAAATCTCGAAACAAATATATATAGCCCTGAAAACACTAAGTGCTGAATTGTTTGAAATGATAGAAGTTATAAAAAATTGAGCATATCAAGTGGTTTCCTTAGCTATTTGCAGCAGTAAAGGTTGGGAGGGGGCTTTGCTCAGTTCAGTTCTAATTATTTTGGCTGTACCTTGCCAATAAACAAACAGAAACTAAACCTTACCTGGTCTTACCTAATCACTTTACCTAATGATAAACTGAAGCAACTTCTATGATGAAATTATAAGTCCCCCCCAAGCCATCTAAACAAATTCATAGCTAAACAAAAGTTCTGAGGAAGGATGTTCATGACCAAATTTGGATGCCTGGAGGATTATTCTGAGTCATAAAAGTATAAAATTTCCACCAACTCAAAGTTTAAAACAAACCCCCCAAGTGGCTCTTTGTTAGGGTCTAAAACATGAATTTAAGAACTGAACTCTAGACTTAGTTTTACAGGTTTCCTGCTTTTGGCTTGGAGGTGCAGTTGTACTCAGGAAATGTAGATGTAAAAATAGCATTGTCTTAGTCAAGGATTTGGCCCATACAGGTAGATATCTCTTCCAGACCATAATGATGTATTTAATTGATTTAAAAAAAAAAAAAAACAAAAAGAAAAAAAAGGAGTCACACAAAAAGATTCCAATTTATTTCCATCATATATGTTCCAGTAAAAATGTGCTCTAAGGGCATGCACTAGTTTTTATTCTGCGTGAATATGTGTTAACTTAGGGCTATCTGAGGTACTACCTCCAGACATGCTAGAAAGTACAGTTTTATTTGTCTTACGGATTTTGGGGTTATTGGTATTTTTTGCAACTAAGCAATGCCCTGGCAGCTACTTTCGTTAGGAGTGATGTCAATCATGAAAGTGAAGTCTGTAGGAGCTGAAGATGCCTTGCTCAGCAGCAGCACCCAGGCTTGGCAACTCATTACCAAGGGACGTTAGGATGAACACAAACCTCCCTGGCTTCAGGGCAAAGCAAAGAACCTCACCTCCTTGGCTTATTTCTCCTGTCACTTCTCCAAATGAAGATGAGAAAAAGGAAGAGGAGAATAAGGAAACAAAGGGAGTAACAAAAACAGAGAATGAAGAAATGGGAGGAAGGTAGTGAATACTCCATTTCTCCTTAAAATTATCCTCACTGAGAAATTAAAACCATGAAATACTACACATAAACCACTATCAGCCATGAGATTCAAAACTTGTTTGAGAACATTAGAAGGTGTCCAGAAATCATAATTTTAGACCAACTAGTGTATGCAAAGAGGCAGATTCCCACATTTTTGTTTTTAACTGTGACATGACTAAGATTCATGGGTTTCAGGACCAGAAGTGATCCATGATTTTGGTTTGATTGTCAGTGGGACCATTTAAAAGACCATTAAGAATGTATCACACGCTACAATTAGATATGTGAGATCTGATGTGCTTTCATCTTCTGAGCACCTGTTGTTCGGATCATTTTTTGTGGTCTAGAGGGTGTCTTTTTATTTGCATGATCTGAATTTTGTTTCCCATGGGTTTTCATCAGTTATGTGCAGTTCAACATCTCTTACCTTCTAAGTAGTTTCACGGATTTAAGTCAAGCACTGCATCTCATTAAGTAGAAGTATTTGCATTTTTTTGAAACATGCAAGGTATTTCAAATTCTCTCTTACCTTGAGTGCATGGAGTAATTATCAGATTGGTGCATAAGCAGAAAATCACTTCTATTTTCTAACTGTTGGATATTACACTTTACTCCACAAATGGTCTGTTGATAGAGCGTTTTTCCGGATGTAAAATATAATACAATAATTAACTAGGTCTCTATCACTTGGACTTCCCTGGAGTTGCACAGATTGAATGACAGTGTCTTCCCTCTTCTCTCCTTTACATGTCCCAATTGTGATAATAATGAAATAGCCAATGAAAATATTACTGCCTTGTTACATAATTTTTTTTAACTGGCATTCAATTTAAAGAATGTTGTGAGGGGTGGTCAGAGAGGCTTCAGCTACAACAAAAATCAGTATTTCTAATTTAGAGGAGATTTGCATCTTCATTGAACTGTACACATTCGTGCAGAATACTTTGATCAGCCACTGTTTTCTTGCCATGATCTAAAAATGGGGTTTTCTTTGAAAATCCTAAATTCAATTGAACATCTTACATTTTCAATTGTTTACTTCACTGGAGAAAGTGGCAGTATGTGTGTCACTGACTTTTATGAAGACTAAATGTTTAATTATTTAACATATACAACCATAAAAATAAACACTGTTAATGTAATGTTTTGTTTTCATAATGCGTTTAATTCGAATTTTTCCACATTCTGGAGATAATAGGTCTGGTTTTTCTGATAAGCAGATGTAGGTACATATGTATATCTACTTTTAAGGCTGGAACTGAAGACTCAGACAGGATAAAAGCTTTTACCTAAGGGATTGCAGCTTGAGAATGATTCTGCATGTCAGAAAGCATTCCAGAAGTGACACTTTTATTCTGTCAAGTAGACTGTAGTAAGGAAGTTTACAGTATGCTGGCTTGGTCAGTCATGGAGACTATATACAAGCTGGATGTGATTTAGATCACATCAGCTGATGTCAATTTGCTTCCCAAAAACAAGGCATCAAATAGGAAGAGTTCCTGCCATTCCTACTTCAGCTGGGTTATTCTTTTCAAGTTAGACTCTGATCTTATCCTCCTCCTCTTGCAGGAATGTAAGTAGAACAGTTTGAAATTATATTTTAATTATTAATACTCATTACTGTCTCCTACTTACCATAGTTGTATGACTATGCAAGTAATATTTGACCCAATGCTATGAAATGCACAGTGATTTGATGTTCCAATTGCTGTATCAGAGCTTCATTATTCCTATCACCATAAAGATGCAAGAGCAGTCTGGATGAAATACTGATTCATCAATTAATCATCAGTTAAACTCAAGCAATAACTCTCTGTACTGCAGAGAGTAAACATAGCAAAAGAACTTTTATATTGATGCCTGTGATTTTTCAATCCATTTTTTCACTGATCTGACTGTAATTAAATCAAAAAGCCATTCTGAGTTGTAGTATTCCCTTAATGTAGAATGGTGTTGTGAATCAAGCTTTTACTTTTTCCATCAGTGGATAGAAATATTTCTTGGATGCTGCGAGCTTATACAACAGCACATAAGTTTAGCAGATTGACATGTGTGCATCTGCCCTATTTCATATCCATCACTTTTTTTTTTTTTCGATTTTCTCTTTATGATTATCTATAACCTCTATTGAATCACTTATTCTGCATATTTTATTTCAGTATTTTTCACTGAAACAGGTCAGGGCAAGTAAGTTCCATGATGAAGACAATGGTCTGAGAAATTATCGTCTCCTTAAAAGCACAATATAGAGATGATTATCCAACAGTATTCATCACTGGTGCAGCCTTACCTGGAGTACTGTGTGCCATTCTGGGCCCCACAATTTAAGAAGGATGGGATGGTCCAGAGGAGGGCAAAAATGTTGGTGAAATGGCTGGAAGGCCTGTGCTGTGAGGAAAGGCTGAGGACTTTGGACTTGTCAAGTTCAGGAAAAGAGAGGCTGAGGGGTGACCTCATTGCTCTCTGCAGCTTCCTGAGAAAGGGATGTGGTGGAGGGAAAAGGGCTGAGCTCTCTTCTCTGGTATCCAGTGATATCCAGTATGGGAATGGTTCAAGGGTTCAACCTGGTTGCACCAGTGGAGGTTTAGACTGGACATAAGGGAGTATTTCTTTACCAAGAAAGTGTTCAAACACTGGAACAGGCTTCCTAGAGAGGTGGTCTAGGAAGGCTGTCAGTGTTTAAGAGGCATTTGGACAGCACACTTAACAATGTGCCTTAGCTTCTGGCCAGCCCTAAAGTGGTCAGGCTGTTGGACTAGATGATCTTTGTAGATCCCTTCCAAATGAAATAGTCCATCCTGTTCTATTCTATTCTATTCTATTCTATTCTATTCTATTCTATCCAATGAAATCACAAAATATTCTATTCTGGTGTGAAGAAAGGTCTAATTAATATTTTATATTTTGCCTCTCCTAATTATGTTTTACATTTAGAAATGGATACTCTGGATTTCAAAAAAGAGAAAACTTGAAAAAAATCCAAACTATTCTGCTACACTGGAAATTAAGTACTATCTCTTCATGTTCCTGAAAATAGTCTATATTATAGTTTTATGTAAATGCTTCTTATGATCACCCCAAGACCATTGCAAGAACCTTAATACTGGTTTGTCATTTATTGTATTTAATAACCATCTCTCTCTTAAAGAGACATTATTGGAGATATTAATTCTTCTGGTGTTTATCAGATCCAAAGAGAGGTCAAACAATACAAAACAATAGTCTACATGAAAATCCATGAGCAGGACAGTTTCTGCTGGAACAGAAAGTGTTCAGAAGTTAGCCCACACTCTGCAATTAAATTGACACTATAAAAATAGGCAATTCTCTTAGAAAGGAATGGGTACTCAGATCACAGATTCATTTGAAGTACACTAACCATTACCTTATAGACTTGTGCGCACACACTTGTGTATCCCATAAAATAAGTTCTCAGTTCTTCACTGTGACACAAAACAATTTCAGGTCATGTGCAATGAGGTGCCTGCCAACCTCTCAGGCAATGGCTGCACCATCTAGTACAGCCCAGCAGCAAGGGAGGGTACAGAGCTGGCGACTGACATGCACAGTACGTGCTTTTCAGAATTTTATATCAGGCTAGCTGTGGCCTGGCCCTCAAGGAGTGAATGCCCATCAGTAATTGGAGGGAAGAAAGGTACTCTTGGAATACATTTTCTAGTTTCTCACCACCCAGAGGGGCAAGAGAAAAAAACACTTCAGGACTTTCAAAGGAGCCAGCTGGAATGACAGTGCTGTTACCATTGTCCACAGGGCTCAATATGGAGACACAAGGAAAGGTTCTTCAAAAGCACACCCCCAAAAAATCCAAATTGAAAAAGTAATGAAGAAGCACCTGTAGAAGAGTTATTAGGTGCAAACTTTAATCCCTCCTTGCAGTTGAAGGGAATGACTTGTGGCCTTCACGGCTTGGGTTAGTGATGTAATTAGATAAAACAGTGGTAGTATCAGTGGTGCTCTGTCTGGCTGCCATTTCCTGAGAGAAAACCCACTGTGCACCTTAATGAAGTCTTCTGTACAACCACTCCGTGTGCTATTTGGTGCCTGCTGTACTTACACTTGAGAATACCTGCCAAATCTGGCTGTTCACAGAATTTAGGCATATGTTTTGTGATCTGATCCTGAGAATGAGGCCCTGCAAATTTCCTGTGAAAATTGGTTTGGGAGGTTTTCTAGTTAGTGGGCAGGTTCTTCCTATGGCCTTTAGCAAACCACTGCCCCAAGCAGACAGAAGGTGTTGTGCCACTTCCTAACATATGGTCAGGCCTGTACAGACAGCCATTCATAGGAAGCATATACTCCCAGTAAAGAACGGGAATGGGGAATTTGTAATTTTTTTTTTTCCTGAAAATAGAATTTTCTTGAACCATTGCAATGGGGGTTGGAATTTGGTCACTTAAACTGCATCAGGAACATGCATTGAATCTGTCATATACATTCATCAAAACCTCAAAATGAGATAGGTGAGTGTGTAACAGAAACTTTTAAAGCATTTGAGGCTAGGCTTTACTGACTATAAATAAAAAGAGACAAGCAGGAAAAAAAAGGAATAAAAGTAGCATTGAAAAGGAAGTAAATCTTCTGTTGTCTTTAAGCCTGGATCTACTGGAGGTAAGCAGGGTTATGCTTGTGTGACCAATATCTCAAAAATGAAACATATAATTTCCTGGGGTTTTTTTCATAATAATCTGAAACACATTGGATCATCACTGAGAAAAATCACAGTGTATCCAGGCAACCCAGACAACCCATCTTTTGTACTTAACATTGGATAAATATTCAATGAGTTATCAACATACAAAACGTAAATATTTCCTTACTTTATCTATTTTGAAACATAATAGCTTCAGCCAGTTTCTTACTTTTTCACTGCTTGCTGACATTGTAATAGTATTTAAAAGTGCTTTTCTTTTTTTTTTTTTTATTATTATTTAACAATGAATTGAGAGCATTAGCATTATTATAATTATTCTTTACATTTATGCCTAATCTTTTGTGGAAATATCCACAAAGAACCCCAAAGGCATCCCCTTCACTGATTCAATTATTCAGGGAAAGCTTCAAAATCAGTCCTAGCAATTGCATGACACAAAGGGTCTGTCTTTAACTATTTTCATATGCTTGTAGCTTTAAAATTACATTAGTAAACATTGAAGGTCTCAGAATGAGATGTTGGTTTGTTCTTAGAACTTGACTTTTTTTTGGAAAATACAATGAGCATAGTAAGTAAAATATGATTAATTTCTAGCTACAGAAAGTCCTTTAGTCTTCTGTTGTGTTATTTATTCCAGAATTTCATTTTAATTGGTAAGAGCCATGGAATGGGCATAGGGGAATAAATGAGAACAGAACAGCTATTAGGCTGTATATAGATCAGCATATAGACCTCAGCTGCTGGTAGATCACCTTTTCCAAAAACAATAACATCAGCAAGATTCTACTGATTCTGAGTCAGCATTGCTGCCTTAGTGGACAGCAGCAAGCAAAAATGCACATGATTTTATTTTGGTAAATGACGTGGTAATACAAATTGGAGATGACACGTTTTTACTTTTTTTCAACTCTTCCAAGAATGTAGTTAATTTAGTACCAGTTGAGCTTGTGACTATGAACTTATATGTAAAAATGGTAATGAACAATTTTTTCCTGCCCTACAGATGATTATCCTATGAATATCTTTATTGTCTGTTTCACCTAGCTCGGCAGAATCAGCTCTCAGAGCTGCAGCAAATAAAGTCTCAAACACACTGATCAGGTACACTTTAAGTAGCTGTGATTTATGATATTCAGTTGCTAAACTCAGACATTTTATATTATACTGTCATTTTGTAGATTCGGGAATCTAAAGTGATACCAATAGCTTAAGGAGTTCATTTTTTCACACAATTGGAGATTTCATATCTGGAAGCTTTCATTATCCAAAGGCAATGAGGAGATGAGGCTAGTTTAGAAGACTGCAGTCAAATTGGTTGAATTGCTAGGTTTGTTCCAGATAAAACTGAAATCTTTACAGGTAAGGTAAGAAAGCTGGTTTGAAGACCAGCTAAGCTCAAGCAGAAGCAAAATAGAGGAAACATGGATATGTGATACTGCTGGGCTAGCCACAGCATGCACTTCTTAATCAACATCTGTCACTGATGGGACTCCCTCAGAGGAAGTTTGCAGCAGACTATTTACTTCATCAATATCATTAAGTTTTAGTGATGACTGATGCTGAGAAGACAGAATACATAGACATGTGAGGCACTGCAATAGCAAAAAAAATGAAAATAAGGAAAAATTGTTTTCATGTTATCAAATTAATTAATAATTTCTGAACCATCCTTTTAACAGCATAAATTTACTTTTTCAATATTCACATTCCCAGAAATAAATGTATTTATGTTTCAGTCATATTTTATTATTTCATAGCATCATAAAAACAATCTAAAAAGAAATACATATCATAGAAACAAGAGGGGATATTTTTAAATTCTGTATAAATAGCCGTGTCAATCTAACCTGCTTAGAAGGGTTCTATGAATATGGTCTCTATAAATTATGACATATATAAGTACATGTAAAGTATGAATTTACCAAAAGAAACAATTATTCCTGCCCATAATTTGTTTCTGGCTGAGACTGCACAATTCTACATCATCCAGTCTCAATAATTATCTCCACAAAAATTAAAAAATGTGGACCTTTGTTTACCATTAAAGATGTTACTGTGAATTTTTCCAATAAATGTTACAGTAGCATAAAAGTATCTCTAATTTGGAAAATCTCCTATTTCTATAATCAAAAATCACATTGACCTTTGTGGGGAGTATAAGCATGAATGGTTAGTTTATATGTATGAAAATGTAAGAAATCTTGTCCCTCCCTCCTTCTTGCTATATTCCAAAACTTTTTCTTTTCCTGCTTCCCAGATTACAGTCAATGCTCTGCAAAGAACTATTTTGCTCCTCTATTCCTGATATACAACCACATGCTTGGTAGGATTAAAATACATTTTTTTTCCTTGTACCCTGAGAGCAAATGATCAAGTTACTTTCCGCAATTTCTCGTCATCATCAATGAAATTTATTGCTCCCTGATTTTTGTGTGAAACCTTTAAGTTGCATTTGCCATATTTTTATGTTTCCTTGAAATTATTGACAATTTAACCTGGAGATAACCAGAACAGATTTTATAAGAACCTCCCTTTCTTCCAATGTGCAGGCATACGTCTGTGCTTTGGAAGGCGTAATCCAACTAAAAACTTCCCCGCTCCTCACTTAAATAAAGCTATTTCTAAGGCAGAGTGTTACAGCCACATTTTTTTTAATTATCTTTTTTTTTTTAATGGAATCTTACTAGGTTAGTTAAATTAATATTATTTCAATATATTCTTATTTATTTAGAAAGTTCAATAGGACAAATACAATTCAATAGGGTGTGCTTTTTCAATGGCTTATTTCTCCCCATATTTAAAACAAAACTCAGTGAGGAATAGGACAGACTTCAGATAACATCATCAGTAAATTATCTACCAAAACAGATTCTCTTTCAGGTGCTTCATAAAAGCCCTACTAAAAAAAATTACAAAGTTTTCTGTTCAAATATTTATTTTTTTAAAAATGTAGTCCAAACTGTATGCTTTGTACAGTAGGAAAACTTGCAACTCAGAGTCTTCTGACAAATTGCAGAAAAGACATTGATGATTCTTAAATTTCAAGGCAGGGAGAAGCTTTGGGATTAATTACTACATGCCTTTTGGAATTTCCTGTCTATTGACACATCTTCAATATGATGAGTACCATTTATATACAGGAGTGAACTCACCAAAGATGTATGATTTTGGACAAAGGTCAGTAGAAGAGAATGCAAATGCTGGCAAGAATCTGTCTTGTATAAAACCCGGCAAACACTCCCCCTATCAGCCATCTCGTTTCCAAAGGGAAGAGTATTTTTAATTTCCATATTTCTGATCTGACTTATCTTCTACCTCTGAAACTGCTCTACTTTTGCTGCTTTTTTTTTAACACAGATGATCAGAATTACATCCACAAGGTGTAGACTCAGCAGACATGTATGGTGTCATAACGACAATTTCTGTTCTTTATTACTTTCATAATATTTCCTAAATTCTATTTACCACTTTAACTGCCTCTGAACATTCAGTGGATGCTTTCAAAAATCTACTTATAATGACTACAAGATCTTTCAGAGCTCATTATTGTGCATCTATAATAAGGTTATTGTGTTTCTCCCACCAAATGCATTATTTTGCATTCATTGGCATTGAATTTTATCCTCTATTTCATTCCCATTTCCAGAGCTAGTATCACAAGATATTCCTGCAGGTCTTCACAGTCAGCTGTGTAGATTTTAACTCACTATTCTAAACATATCTTTTACCCACACCACTGACTCTGTCAGAGGACTCCAGCAGATTTGAGAAGCAAAAATTATGCTGCAAATCACATTCCCTTTACATAAAGCACATTGACCTTTTCCAATGTATTATAGTTACTTCACCATCTAATAAGCCTTTCTTTCTCATAGCATTTATTTATAGTCTCAGTTTTGAAATCAAGCACCTAGAAATACCTGGATATCTCTTGCTGCCCTTCAGAGAGGCTAATTTGACTGACAGATTGGTTACCATAGTCAGTATTTCAGCAATTTGATATTTGAATTTCCTTAGTTCTCCTAGTTAAGAAACTGTATTGATGTCTTGCTACAAGGTATTCTGTTGAACTATTCTGACATCTGACATTTTAATATGAGACAGTTGCTCGCTCCTCCTCCTCATTCTTTGTGTATTAGTGAAAAAAATGAATTTAAATTTTCCCTATGCCTTGTCTTTCTCAAGATCAGTCAGTACATTTCAGTTGTCTCTTAAACTTTATTTCTGGTTGGATTCCTGCTTCTGATATGTTTGAATAAAGCTGGGGGTTTTCATTTTTATGCAACTAAAAACTTGTTCCTTAAAATCTCTTTCTGCCTTTATTGCTGGGGGCTTATATTTAGAAAAATAAATTTGTGTTAATGGATTGAAGTTTTTTATGTTATTTCATATTTTTCTTCTTCTAGGCTTTAATTTTTGTGAAAATTCTTTGTTTTTCTAAGACCTCCTTTCATTTTGCTGTTTCAGTAAAATACCAACTGGTATTTTCAAGTAAAATACCAACTGGTTTCCAAACTGCTGCAGAACCTAATGCAACATGCATGGAGAAAAACCCCAGAAGAACAGGTGTTGTGTGTTGAGACTGCAATGTACTCAGTACATGTAGATGAACAGAGCTTAAGACCATGTAAAATTGAGATAGTTTAATAGGATTGCCACCGAAAGACCTCTTAACACATTTTTTATTAACATGAAAATATGTGATTATTTTGACCATTGCAATACTGGATCCATTAGGAATGTCACAGAAAGATTTTGATAATGAGGACTGCTTTTTAAGCTCTTGACTTCTCTCTGAGTCAGCTCAAACGGTTTTTGAGGCTAGTGACATTCAATCTTTCGGTCACAGCAGATACTTTTTTTGAGGAACTGAAGAAGGAAAAATGTTTTCAAATCCAGAAGTTTATGAGATTTCCTTTCCTCACTTCAATGATGAATGGGTTAAAAACTGTGAATTTTTCAGCTTTCAAAATTAGTTTTCTTAAATCTATGCCATGGCACCACCAGGCAGTGTGGGTAGCAGTCAATGGCTGTGGCTTCCAGGGCTGCACTGGGGAGAGGGACTCTTCTGATGTCAGAGGTTTTGTGCACCCTGTTTCCGGGAAGAGGAGGCCAGAAGGAAAACCAGAAGGAATTCTGGAAATGTGTGTAATTCCTGCTTTGCGTTTGGGTCGTTGGAATTGTTTTGATGTGATTTACTTCTCAGCTTGCAGCATTTGGTTTGCAAGCTGCCAAAGCAGAGTTATTCATAGAGCATTAGAAACTCAGGCTTTCTTCTTCACCTTTGGGTTTAAAATCATACATTTTGCTGCTGGGATTCAACTTGCATCAGGAAACGATGCTGCAAAGTTTCATCACCAAAAGACAGTAAAAACAGTTCTGTGGAGTCTTAACAGAATATTTGAAATGTCTAAAGAACTTCTGTGGGGAATCCATAGGCAGAATTAGAGATCCTCTGAGAGTCAGGTTTAAATATTTTATCATCAGAACTATCGCTTTATGTAAGGATGATGTGCTCAAAAACTACACAGACGTTGTTTTAATGACAGATTAAGGAAAAGATTGCTTCCATTTTTTCCATAATGCAACTGATCCCACATCTGGGATAAATACAGTGCTTTTTCCGAGAGAAATCCTCATAGTTGTTTCCTAATACCAGCAAAGGCAATGTAAGAAGGCAGGCACTGCTAGTAGAAGGCATCAGAAAGCACCAGATGGGGGAAGCATGAAGAGAGGAGAGGCTGGATTTCCACCTGTAATCCTAAAGTGGCTGACTGAGCTTGATTATAATTTATCTGAGAAGGGCG
>WEKY01002221.1:0-17664 GCA_013390045.1 Picathartes gymnocephalus
AGCATCCTGAGACATATCACAACTTTTACATGGACTTTGGTGGGATGCCAGGAACATTGCTGCCTGAGACAAGCTGCTACTACTTAGGCAAAAGCCAGGGCTTGAATTTCAAGGACTTGCACACAGAGTCAAGGAGGCTTTGTTTGCATGACAAGCTCNCATGACAAGCTCAATGGTATCAGCAAAATAGAAGGATAAACTTCTGCCTATCTCCTTTGTAAGAGAAAATTCTTATAAAGTTTGAGTTGGAAATTTTTTCTGTAATGAGAAATATTATTGTAAAATTCTGATTTATCGAAAAGGAATCTTTCCTGAGAAATGTAGCAACTCTGTTGAAGACATAGCTAGTAAGTTTTCTCACAAAGGATGGAACTTCATGAGTGGGCACCAGAGAAAAGGGAGAGGAAGGCATGGAGGAGTACATGCATCTGACTCAACTGGATCAGATCAAAGATCCTAATTTTTGTCAGGTTGAATCTAGATGCCTATGGAAAGAACTTAAGAACATGGAATACATATGTTGATCCTTCTTTGCATACTCCCCATTGAAAGGCAATGAGTAGACAGAGAAGATGAGCACATTCAAGGCAGAGAGCAGCCCAGGGGTAGGGGTTTTCGCCATCAGGCCCTGAGCCTGGCCTCAGATCAGGTATAACAAAAGCTGCAGTCTGGGCTTCCCAGCCAGTGAGCACCATGAAGAGTGTCACTGACAGTGTGTGTGTGTGCATCTTTAGCCTTTCATCAAACATGCATTCAGATTTAAAAAGAAAACATTTTCCAAAACTGTTCAGTTCCCCAGGATTTAGGATTTGCATGCTGTGGCCAGTTCTGGGCTTGTTCCACCACAGTNGGGCTTGTTCCACCACAGTTTTCTCACGGGATCATGCTAGAGTCAGAAGTGCGTTTCCCACTCTGGTGGCAGGGAACTTTGTACAGGACTGCTGTCTTGATCATCTTCTTTGCTCTTCCCATCAGATCATCAGATAAGTTTCTTCCTCATGCTCTTGGGTGTGGTGGTATTATATCAAAGAAGACCATAAGCACCTTTGATACAAAGGCAGTGCAGAAGTGTGATCTACCTGGGAAAGAGAGGAGTACCTATTAATAATGAGTAAATATTGAGAGCAACATCTCTCACAGCCTGGGCAAATGATTTGCACAGCCTTTAATAAGTGAGAACACACAAGGACTGGGAAATCTGGATTTCTCTTGCAAGATCTGAGGCACGTCCTCTTGTGTTGCTACCTGTTTTCACTGTTGGACCACTACGCTGTTTCTCACCTCAGAGTTTGATCCCTTTGCCAGTGATTCAGGTAAGACATTTCATTGGCATGGTGACTTATGCTGCGTGTGACAGAAGGAAATCAAAGATTTTGGAACAAAGAATTCATGTGAAATTATAGCAATGTCATTTTACTATGGTGGGCTGCTTTTCTGCTATCTTCCAGTATGTATTTTCCTCTATAATACTTTTGTGCTACATTTCATATAAGTGAAGGACACAACAAGAAAATATGTATTCCTTTGTCCATCCCCCATTTAGCACTTTTTTTTTGGTGCTAACTTGCGCTAAACTCTGATGTGTATTCAGCAGTAGAAAAACAGTTTGGAGTGCAAAACTGAAAAGTGATATGTTGCTAATCATGCAACAGCATGGATCTAAAAGTCTTTAATTTCTAGCTGGCTTTAAAGTGACATCTTGAAATACAATATTGTTGTGGCCTGCAGTTAATATATGTAGTCTATAGTTAATATATATTGACTATAAACTGTCCCCAAATGCAATTATTTTCCTGATTTCAAGTAATGTGATACAGTACTGTAATGGGAAAAGTTGCAGTCAAAGGTAACCTTGATGTGTTTGTGCCCATTTCTCTTCTTGATAAAATACTTTTGCTATTGAGGAGACTTCTTCCTTCCTGCCAAAATGTAATACTCAGGTTTAACAGAAAGTGACAGGCAGAGTGTCATGACGAAAACACATCATCAATATAAGAAAAGCCATAAGAAATGCATGTTCTTGCATTAGAGGTCTTATGTGTGATGTACATGTTCACATTGCATGGATGACTTGTCAGAGCAATGCAGGCCTGGAGCAGGCAGAGGGGCAGAAGAGAGGTTAAAACAAGTTGGAGGGAGCTGCTGCTTGGGTGCGGTGCTTTGGTGGTTTACCTTGTCAAGGTAGGAATTTAGCACCAAGTGAAGTCCCACAAACAATGTTTGCCACTTTGGGTCCAAATGAGACTGGGAGAAGAATATGTATGGAAGAAGGTGATATGGAGTAGCAGAAAAGGAAATTACTTGCTAAGGTCTCTGAGCCATGGTTCCTGCCTGCTCTGGCTGCAGTGGCTAAGGAGATCACTGTTCTTGCCTTTCCAGCCACTCTCTTGCCAAAAGGTACCACATTGCACAGTCCTGCTCACTAATTTAAACTACTGTTGAAGCACTTGGGTTCAACCTGTTGGGCAATCTTTTCTGTGTTTTTCTCATCCTGAAGTGATAAAATTTGAGTGAGGGCTCACAGAGAACTGAAATTTTAGTCCATCCCAACCGTTGCTGTTGAAATCAACAGGAAATGCAAATAAAAGCCTAACATCCTGAAGCTATCAAAAAATTGAAAAATTCCTCTTTCTAATGAAAAAAAGACAAACAGAATAGCATAATTTTCCTCATAGCACTGAGTAATCAACATTGGCAGCCAGGAGGTCTACACATTTCTGAACTGTTTTATTCTGCATGGGTAAACTTGAGAAATTCCAAGCCAAATTACTTACTGACAGACTCTCCTTCAAGACTTACACTGTAGAGTCAGCAGAAGTGACTTTGAATGACCACTTATTTCAGTTGTTCTTGTGAAAAGTCAGTATTTTACACAGCATGCTCTGTGCCTATAGTATAGTTTAATAGTTCCAAATTGCCTAGTATAGTTTAATGTCACTCTGAAAATTTAATTTAAGGGGCAAAAGTAGTACCTTGTTATTGTTAGTGGATTGCAGGAGTGCAATGACTAATCCTTTAGTCAGTTATTCCCCTGCACATTCTTTAAACATGTAACAAATTCACATTATGTAATTCTTACTAGGACAAATGTGGCTGAGAGATAAGTCTTGGGGAGGAAGGTAAAGTTGCAGAACAATTTTGAATGAACAGACTAACCCATACACATTGCCTCTTACTCACAGTTTTTCTGATTTGTATATTGCAATTTAGGAATTAGATCCCATTTTCCTAAGACATGAGAAATGAAAGAATGAAAACATCATTTGTTTCATGTGCTTGTGAGTTACATACTTTTAAGTGGATTCTGCTGCTCAGTGAAACCAGTTTTCTTTGACAGATTGCTCTGCTACTGTATTTGATTTAATTTCCTACTGAATAGCACCAAGTAAAATCTGTTACGGTCTAAGTTCTGGTTTCTCTAGCACTCTCTTCCTATCAATCATCTTGAACTTCTTTTTTGAGCTAAATGTTTAAAAATGAAATGAATACTGGGCCAATATTTACACAGGCCAAATGCAGGCAAGTGCCCTTCTGCCCTCCATAAGCAGAAGAGGAAATGGAAGTTAAGAATTAAAACAATTCCAGCATAGGGACCCAACTTTTTTTGTATGTGGTAGAGGTACCCTGCTTGCTCCCAGTGAAAACTTAGTGAATCCTCTGATGGCATTTACCTCATTGTGAGTGATGTCCTGAGGTCATCCTACATTTAAAGATGAAACTTATGTCTGGAAGAACTTGCAGATTGCTGGACTTTTTGCTTATTCTCTTCCAACCTTTTTGTGCATCATTTGGGAGAAAAGTTCCAAAACCTTTTTACCTGTAGGAAGCAGCAGGAAACTATCTCCATTTCTGAGAGCCCAGCCTGCTAGTAAGTCTTGTTTTCTCTCAAATCCAGGGGTGCAGAAGTGAGTGATCACATGAGGCTTGTCTTGGCTTATGTCTGGCTTTGTTCCCACTGAGAAATGGATAGGAGGGAGCCGTGAGGCGAGTGTAGTGGAGTCACCCTTGCAGATTTCCTTAGTGCAGGATGAGAACAAAACTAGAAGAAGACACATAAATATGTAGTCGCCACATGACACAGTGAAAAAATGTCAATCAAAATTGCAGAGTTAAGAGTACAATATTTTTCCGAGCTCAGATGAACTCTTAATTGCTGCAGTTCACCAGGATAATCCTGGGAAGAAACATCCCACAACCCGCATTATGCCTGTCTGCTTGTCCTTTGATTTTTGGTGACTCAAAATATGCCCAGACTGGGCTTTCCTCTCTCCTGGGCTACGTAAGAAGTGCTTATGAATGTTCTCATGCTCATATTAGTAGATATGTGGCTTCCCTGAGAGAAGGAAATATCTCTTTAAATGGGTCTACAAATACAGAGGGCACTAGAGATAGGGTTTTCTCAAATGCAGGGTCAATATTGTTGCAGTTGGGCTAGTCATTTGACATTTCATTGAACAGTATTTATGCTTCCAAAATTTGCCCCAAAATAAGTTCACAAGCTTACTGAAGCAAATTATTAAATATCTCTTTTTATTTGGTGGCAATCACACTGACGATCTGGATTTTTTCTTGTGGTAAAACACTTTGTTTATGATTTCAAGTTATCTTAAAAAGATAGGGCAGAACAAAAGAGCTTTAGTGTTTGGGTTGTTGGTTTGTTTTGGGTTTTTTTAATGCATTTTGCTCCCCATTTTTCCTCAACTCTTTCCTATGATGGGCTTTGAAATTATTTGTCTATGGAACTTTGTAAAGCTACTACTGGGATCTTTGAAAATGTTTACTACTTGTGTCTTTTCTCCTCAGCAGTCATTACCTTCAACCATGTTTGATTGTTTTTGTTTATTTTTTTTTAGTTTTTCTATTACCATATATTTTTATTTTACTGTCTCTTGCCCATTCATTGTTGATATAATGACTGCTTACTTTGGAAAGGACTCCTGGCTATCTTGTATTTAGAATGAGTTAATATAAAACTTATGTTCCACAGTTCTTTTGTTCCTCTTCTGGCTGTGTCTCTTCATTGTCATGTTTATTTCCTGATTAGTTGTTTTATCCACATGGTTCCTTGCCCTGAAAATATCTTGAAAGAAATTGTTCTGTCTGTTCTGTCTATTCTATCTCCTGCTATTTTATCATTTAAATGTGAGTACCTTCATTTCTTGTATTGATCTAGTAAATGCCTTGTATCTTGAGATACGCTTCTTCTTAGTTGTGCAGTTCGTGTACAAGCAGGCAGACTCATTCCTTAATCCATAATAATCTTGGTTCTACAAAGAGCTAATTGAGAGCCAAAGGCTGATAACAATTGTGCTCTCCCATTTATATCACTGTGCTATCTCAGCTCCTTTTGATGTCTAACAGATCTATTGAAATGTCCCCATCAATTCCTGCCACAATGGAAGAGTCTTACTGGGCACTTTTTACATTGTGAATGGTGTTTTTTTGTTGTAGTGGGTTTTGTTTTGGTTTTAGTTTTTCAATGTGGCCTTTTTGTGCTTATATATTATCCACCAGTAAACATGTGATTCTCCAGGATTATGGGTTATCAAAGTAAAAGAAGGGTAAGTTTATCCTAATAGTAATTTTATCTGTTTTTCTGATATACAGGTCTTTTACCCATATAAGTTCTGTAATGCATGGGTTGTGTGCACAGAAAAACACTAAATCTTTGAGTGTTATTCAATTTCCTACACTATTCTGTTTAATTCTGTTCTATCCTTAACTTATTTGTCCCACCATGTTTTGTATCACATAACTTCTTGTCCAAACAGAGTTTAAAGAAGACCAAACTGGTTTTGATTACTCAATTACATCTGGGCTCCATTAGAATCAATAGGAGTTTTGACACTGATTCCCTGGAATTAACTGAGCTATCTACTCAATGGTAATGCAGCTGATCAAAATATAACTGTTGTCTTATATAATTTCTGCCTTAAGCATGGTAAAACCCATTTTTTTCTCTACCTACATATTTTGCTTTCTCCAGTAATCAGATCAAGAAATCACAGTACTTAGGAAACAATACTAATTCATATGGATTCTGCAATCCCCACAGTCTCTTGCTGGCCCTTGTTCATAACTTGCATCGTTATCTCTTCTAGAAAACATGAAGCTACCTGGAAACATCTAGAATAGCCTGCCCATGACTAGAAGAAAGAATAGATGTGGTCAAACAGAGGTAGCACGTTGTGTGGTTGCACTGAAGTTGAACAGTTTGTGCCTTTAGACTGATTTTGCTTTAGCAGTGGATGGGGAAATCTGGGGCAGAGGCATTTTCATGTGACCCATACTTCTGTATGGTACCTCCAGGCAGGGACACTGGGACACCTGAATCTGCTACTGGTATTGCACATGCTCTGCACTGTTGGTTAATGCAAGCACAGTAAATTTAATGTGTTTAGGCAGTGGGAATTATGTACATACCCAAATGCACTGCACAACACATCTGCTAGAGTCCCAGAGGCTTCTGGATGCACAGGAGAGTCTTATGTGTATAAACTGAATGTTCAAATGGACTTTCATGTGGGTCTTTGGGGCATGGGCTGAGGAATGTGTAGAGATTCTGGTCAGAGTCACTGTACCTGTTTTTCAACCTGGTTTAGGTGGCCACTAGCTGATTCTGAATTAATCTGGTGATAGCACCTAAGTGGGTTTTGTTGTATTGGTACAGTTTTTTTGTGCAGAACACTACTGATGTATCACCTGGGTGTGACTTGAGAGTACAGTTTGAAAGTAGGTGTAAAAGCTCTTTGTCTCAAAAAGTCAGTGTTTAAATTATGTACTTGGCAACGTTACTCTGGAGAAGCCATATAATCTCCTGTTTTACCAAACAGATTTCCTAAGAACTGATCTGATCTAAGGCCTCTCACAGCAGTTAAACTTACTGTTCTGTGATATCTTACATATTTCTGTAGCTGTGCTGGCTCATGTTATGGATATGGAAGGGATGATAATTGGCAGGAGGGCAGATAAGAAAAATCTTTTCCATCTGAGGATGTCATTCCATGTTTTCTTCAACAACAAAGTCAGCTTGGGAAATCTCTTTTCGTCCTCAGCTCTTCATTCAGACATTCTTTCCCACCCTCCTTTGCAGCCACCACCCTTCCAGTGGTAGTGATAGAAGTACTCACGGAACATGCTGCAAACCAGGTTGCAGAGAGGAGTGCACAGCCTTACCAAGGGCACGCAGTGCTGCGTCATAGCAAAGAAATAGGCAGCTCTTGGGATGGAGGAACCAGAGCTTCTAAACCGTCTTTGCCAAGTAGAAAATATGTTGTGAACTACATTCTTCAACATTGGTAATGTAACCATTCTCATGTGTACATGACTGCATGAGCCATGAAGACTGTTGCCTGAGAAGTGCACAGTATGCAAGAAAGATATTTTGAATGAACAACATAAACAAAGCAAGATGTATATGGCCTTGTAGAATGTGGCAAGGCAGAACATTGGTTAATATATCTGTTTGTTTGGCATGGCTATGGCTTGGGATTCATGTGGGGAAAAAAAAAAGAGGACGTGTGAGGAATTTGATTAATTAGAAAGCCATTTTTGGTCTCTTGCCTATACATAGACACAAGGATTGAAAGGAGTCACTGAATTGGCATGATAGGAGGGATAAGAGAGCCATTGTGGTCAATCAGGCAGCATTAATCAGTGCACATGCAACTTGCTGTGAAAGAGAGGCTGTACTGAAAACTATCATGATCCTGAAATATTTGCATGGTAAGATGCAAGATCCAAAGCAGATGTGGTGGGTTACAGACAGCCTCAAAGATGAAAAGTTTAAAGAGAACTGTGCGCTGATGGCTATCCCACTAACAAAGTATTTACTCTAATGAATTAACTTTAAATACCTCCTCTTCAGAGTTCGTGTGCAAACCTCTGAGGTGTGTGTTGCTTCGTCTCAGCTCTTAGAGATATGTTGGGCAATAGGTTCTCCAGCTTACAGTTTGGCAGGTAATCTTTTCTCACGGGCACCTGAGCTGTTTTTAGATAATGCAGCTGGCACCTTTCTAAAGGTCTGATAAGGGCTTAGGATGCTGATCTCAAGCATGTGTATTCATTCCTTCTTGAAGGCAAGCAAAACTGCCAGGGATCAGCAAGGAGATTTATGAGCCTCTCTCATAAATGAAGCAGTGGGTTTTCCTGGCATTGTATTCAGCAGGAGCAGTGGGTGTAGGAAGGGACATGCTCCCTGCTTACATGAGCCCCGTGGGGAAAACTTTCGCAGATAGTCACTATGGGAACCAGTTCTTTAGTACTTGTTTGGCAATAAAATATTAAATATCTTCTCTGGAATGTGCCTGCAGACTGTTCCTGGGGATTTAGAGGTGTGGAAGATCATTACAGGAAATAAAAGAAGCCACCTCATTTTGGCAGGAGCAGCATAAATTCACCTTAATGAAGATGAAAGGGCTTTCCCACACGCTCTGTTGGGTTTTGGACCAAGACTGTTTGTCAACAGCTGGAAAAAGGGCTCACTCCCCAATGTCACCAGATGGCCTTTCTTCAGTGTAAGCAATTCTCCCAAACAAAGAGCAAACTTTCAGTTGAGCTTATGATGGCAAAGCCCCTTCCTTCTAATTTCAGGCGTTTTGTTTGTAAACAAGATGTCTGGTAGGACTGGATTGCTAATGACATGCTTTTGGTGCCTGTGATTCTGGGCAGGAGATCTGAAAGTATTGATGCCGTACAGGAACAGAGGGAAGGACAGTTGCTGTCCCCAAAAAGCTTGTGCACTCTGGGTGTTAGAGAGATAGCAGAGGCATGTAGATGAGCAAATGAGCACAGTGTCTTGTGGAAGCACGTTCAGAATGATGGGACTCGGCCCCTGCTGCATCCCAGCCTCCAGGCTCAGACTTTTGTTTGCATCCTGACAAGGAAGATTTCTCCGAAGACATTGGAAAGGGGAATCTGTGGCTATGCTTGGTGCTCCTTCCAAGGGATAAGGGCACCAGAGTAGAGCTGGGAGGTGGTGGCTGTAGGGGTGCAGTCAGGTTACAAGCGTGCCATGCAAAGCTAACATCACGGGAATGGGAGGCTGATGCCCATTCTCTTCTTCAGGATCCAGTCCCACTCTCCATGGAAACAGCTGGCAAAACTGCTGGTGTGCTGAACGGGACCTGTCAGAAACAGCAGAGGCCTGGGAGCCAGGTCCCATCCTTGATGCCATTTGTTGCATCTGCCAGGCACCTGATGGGCAGCATGTCACGCTGGCTTCCTGAGAGGCATCAGCTGCCAGGCTCGTTGGTGCACACCTTGTTCTCTGAATTCCTGGATTCCTGGGTGGTCGGGCCTATTGCTATACACATATTAGCCAGTGCCTGGGTGGCTCCATACCAGCTGTGGTGCATGCAGGGTGCTCCTTGGCAAATATCAGTGTGCAGCTGAGGCTGGGGTTGTAGGATAGTGTGGAGGGATGTTGAAGATGCTGTCAGGAGCAGAGGAGAGATAGGGGTAGCTGAGACTATAGCAGCAGGAGACTGGGGTCATGGGGAAGAACTGAGGGGGTTTGTTGTGGTCTAGCTAGGGGAATTGTGGGAGCCTGGAATCCTTAAGTGGCAGTGTGAGTGAGGACGATTAACTGCAGCCTGAGTGTGACCTATATTTGAGAGTTGTGGTGTTGTGTATGAGAACTCAGCAAAGCAAGGACATTGTCACAAAGTTGGAAGGGACATAGGCAAAATGTGTACAAAGAGGTGGGGAGGTGGTGATGAAGGATATGGGTGGTGTGTAGGAGGTAAGGAGGGAACAGCACATTTTATGGAAAGAATCACAGGTTGGGAAATAATGCCCTTTGTGGCCTAATGGTTTATCCTGCATTGTGGAATTCTTCAAGCATTGCCTCTACAGGCTATATCCAGCCTTGCACTGGATGATGCCTTTAAAATAAAACAGGGTTTCTTTCCTTATTCTGAAATAGCAATATGCAGACTAATAGCCATGGCACAAGCCACAGGCTTTCAGAGATTGGATGAAGCATGCCAGTCAGAACTAATCCAATTATAATTTAATTTTTGAAGATTTGTTTTAATTTACCATATGATATAAATTTCAGTAAGTTTATGGCCGTATCATTTTCACTTGTCTTTTACCAGAAATGCTGAATTACCATGATGGCAGCCAGAAGTACCAGGACACTTGAAAGGAGACAGCTTGTCCTTACAGATTTTCAGTTGCAGATTTCTGGGCATAGCTCTCTGAAAATATCTACGCTACATATTATTTTTTAAATATTTTTAGTTTTAATTATGTTGATACTTTTTGAAGATGAGTGGCTTGAGAGACTGAGTTGCTTCTTCAGCTGAGAAATGGAACAGTGACTAGAATATCACAGAGGGATAATTTCCTGAGATATGTGCCATGCCTGCCACTGTGATGTCTAAGTGACACATACTGCAACAGCACAGCAAGAAATCTGAATGCATTTTCAGTGGCTTTGCAACTGGTTATGCCTTTGTTTACTGCTGACTTTGATCAGAACTTTGCTCCAGATTGACTTATGAGACATCAGTAATTAAAACTCAGGAATTTTTTTTTTTTTTTTTTTTACATAGAAGCATCAGTGCTGGTTAAGACTGAAAGTCCTGTGAAGAAGGGTGAGAATAGGTTCAAGTGTGCGCTTGATTCTGAACAGACCACAAACAAGGATTGTTTTCGCAGAAGCTTTGTAAGTGACACTAAACTACTGTTTACTTTCTTTGAGCCTTGTTTTCCTGCCTCAGCCTGAAACTCCTACCTTGGTGTATGTCCTGGCGCTATGAACATATCGAGGACCACCAGCAGCCATTAAACATATGGTTCCCTTGGATTGTTTTTATCAGTTAAGGTAAATCAAGCAAAGAAACTGAAGCCTTACTACCAGAAGCCCTTTTCCTCAATAAAGAAAACCATCTGATTCCAAGCCCCAGGCATGACTAAAATTCTTTGCTAACTGACACAGTTAAAACAGCAAAAAACTTGTCTCAGTCATTTTCATTCTACTGCAGGTAACCATATAGTTGCAGTTCCCCTCCTTGCATCTTCGTGCTGTAGTGTGAGCTGTGGGCTTCAAACACATACCATGAAGTGCCCAGATGAGAAAAAAGTGCTGTGATTGACTTTTTGCAGACACTTAACTTGCAAGGGGATGTTTTTGTAAGATACAGTAGGGACCTGTTTTCCCAGCTAAGAACTGCACTTTGAAAACAAAGGTATTAAGCTTCAGCTAGTCACCTGTCACAGCAAGAATTTTACTATTTTTTACCACCCAGACTCATTGCTAAACCTACATAATCCTGAAATGCAACTTCTAAGTGTGATTTATGGTTATGATTAGATTTAGTATCAAGTTGCTCTTGTAAACCCCCTTGTTTTTCTAGGAAGGTGGGGCTATAAATATCCTGGGATCAGGAGCACTGGGATGATATTGCCCAGTTTATTCTAAAATCTTTGGTGGTTTCTTTTTCTTTTTTTTTTTTTTCCTTTTAAAACACAAAAAAAACCCACCCCAAAACAACCCCTGAAACAAAAAAAGAAACTCCAGTCCAACAACTATCACATAATAACATTGCATGTAATGTTTTATTATCTAATGGGATTAGATTTAAAAATCCCAAGCAAAAAACAAAACAAAAACATGGAAAAAGTAGTTGAGAACAAAACAACCTATAGTAGCTAGAAAAGGAAGGCATAGACTCAAACTCTAACTGTGAGGACAAAAACATGTTCGGAGTGACTGTCAGCTTCCCCAGGGGTAAAATGCAAAGGCTCTAAATTGTAACATCACTGAGAAATCAGATTTCTTCCCCTACCCTCACTCACAGGAGGCATTGTGACAAAATGAGAATACTGCAGATATTTTGGATAATAAATTTGTCTGTGCCTCAGACTGTAGCTTGCAGCTGCCAAGGGTCTGGATTGTATTCAGGAGATTCTAGAAAGTAATGCAAAACAAACATGGAAAAGAAAAACAAAGGTTTTTCTGACATAAACCCTTGTAGTGCTGTTTTCATTTCAGGGCTGCCATTTCACTATACCCTGGGTTAGCAATTTGCAACTGAGTGTGCATGCATATGTTTAACAACTCACAAAGGCCATTACTGATAGAAAAGTGTCAGTAACTGATCCTGGTTTGGATATGTGAGATAATTTGCAGCACAGCAAGAAAAAATTATTTCCTTCCCTTCAGCCTGGATCCTGTACATAGATCATCCTCTTCCCATCAAGCTTGCTGGACACTGCTTCCTCTCTCACAACCGATATTCCCTTTCTGCATTCTCATGCTTGGGAGGCAGGTTGAAGCATGTCATGATGATATAATTTTTCTGCTCATCCTCAGGCTTATTGGGATTTTCCATGCAGGAGAGCACTGTGGAGGCATTGCACAGCATGGGCCGTCTACCAAGGTAATTTGAAGAATTCAGGTGTATCTTGCTTCTATAGAGGAGTGAGAGGAAGGTCAGCCTTCGGCTGGGGAGGAAGGGCCACTGTTGGGGACAGAACCCTCTCCACGAGGGCTGGGGATGGTGGACAGGTGCTCAGCAGGGAGGCTGTGCAGGTCTTCAAGAGTGCTCATGCAGGGATATACCTTGACAGCAATCAAGCTGCCCTAAATCCGCATCCCTATACGCCAGGAGAAACTGGAAGTTCAGTCAGAGTTCCAGAGTTGTCCTCATTGAGCCGGGGCTGGCTCTGCTGGTGTTTTCAGCAGGACTTTTGAGGTGTTTGACTCTGAAGCGCTGTAATCACAGGAAGAGGATGAAAGGAAAACTCACCTCGGGAGAGCTGGTCAGTGGGATGAGCTGGCCAAGCAGAAGTAAATAAAAACATTTTAATTGCCTGTGAGAATACCAAATGAAGAAGTGGGAGGAAGAGGTGGCAGTTTCCTCCTCACTGAGACTGCTGAAATGTCCGTAGGAAGTCAGAATAGCAAGATTGGATGCTGGTGTCCTGACCATTTCATGTTTATCTTAGGAGTAACCTTTTGATGAACAGCAGACTTGTGTGCAGTCCACAAATATGCAGTCTAAGCACTGAAATTGCTATTCTGTCTGGTTCTTTTGTCATTGCACTGAGAACACTGAAGAAACAGCCAGAGGGCTCAAAAAGATCAGTTTCAGTGTCTTCACTCAAATATGTCTTTTTTTTTTTTTTGAGAGAGACAGATGTTATGTACCTGAATCTGACCAAAATTCAGTGGTTACATTAAAAGTAAGTGCCTTGTTTGTGTTAGACAAAAACCAGAAAAAAGTTTTGAAAATCCATCAGTGCTGTCCAGAATGATGAGCCATTTTCATTAATTTGCTATTTAAGCATTTTCCTTGTGCTGAGCAGGATGAGATGGATTCCAAAATGAAGAAGAATAATGCTCCCCCCACCCCAGCTCTATCATTTGTCTGTCAGGGCCAAAGATTCAAATTTGTTACACGAAGAAACAGCTTTCATCTCATACAGAGGCCCTATTGTGCTTCAGAAGGTGATTTGGAGTTATTTAAATTTTTACCTCTTCTGCTTGAGTCGGCAGTCTCCAGTGGCTGACTCTGAAACTATCAGTCTGCAGTGTCATCAGACTGGGGCAGAACTGCTCCTGTGACACTGATAGGTACTTGGGTTTTGCCCTAAATTGGAAGCTGAGAAACCATAAGCTTGCTTAAAAGTTTATCAGCTCTAATGCACTTTTACTGGAATGAGGAGGAAATACAGCAGTGGTAAACAAATATAAGAACCTATTGTGACTGTGTCTTAGAATCACCAGGAGACCAATTAACACCTTTTTGTTAGGATTAACTATTATGATGTTTTCAGCAAGAGCCTTAAATTGGTACTTTCTTGTAGTTCAAAGTGTGACTACACTGCAGTTACGAGGGAAGTGGAGATCAAAGCTCCTAGAACAAATAATTACATGAAGGTAAATTCCATCTGATGTAGGAAACAGTAGAAGCCTCCAAAGAACAGCAAAGAGCCTGGCCGGGAGCAGCCCGTCAGGGTGTGAGCCGCACAAAAGGCGGCTTTCAAAGGGAGAAACGCCTCTCGGGCTGGGTTGGGATGGGAATGGGGATGGGCATAGGGGTGAACTGGCCCCTCTGAAACCACACCGTTGTGCGGGGATGCTCTCTGCTGTGTCAGCAGCTCCATTATGAAGAGTTTTACTTTCTGAGGTTCATCTCTCAGCTGAACCGATGCTAATACACGGCATAGAAGTCCCATGTGAGGTCTGTGTGCTCGGCTGGGAATTTTAAAGGTAATTAGGAGGAAAAAGCCCATTGTGCTATATTTGGTGACTGGTTTATTTTCTTGGTGTTGGTCCCGTGCCCGGGAGAAGAGGTTGAGGGGTGGGAGTAATGGAATTCCCCTCGTTGCCTCCATGTTCCTCTTGAGGCCTTTCAGTGGTAGCTTGCCAATGAAAAACTCGCATTTAGATAAATAACTCTGCAATTAATTGAAGTCTCACCTTTGATGTAGTCTGCACTTATACTGTCTCCAATTTAGACTTTGAGCTTAAAGTAGAGGGGACTTTCTATTTCTTACCTAAAATACCAAAAAAAGACTCCAGGCCATGAGTAGATGGTTAGAGTGTTTTATTGGAATTCTGAAGGAATCAGTGTTTTTTTGCTCCTTTATTTTTGCTGAAAAGTGCCAATGAAATGGGTAAATGACAGCTGAAGAAGTAAGTTTGCACTACCTCAAAGAAAAACAGGTTATGTAAGGAAGAAGAAAACCCAACTCAAGAAAACCCAACCAAACAAAATATGGAAAAGTCCAAAACATCTCAAATTTTCCATTTTGTCATTTCAAAGTTTAATTTTTTTTTTTTTTTTTTTTTTTTACAGGGGGNNATTTCAAATTTTAATTTTTTTTTTTTTTTTTTTTTTTTACCAGGTGGATTCAATAGTAGGTTAAAGTGAAGGAAAATATGTAGTGCAAGGAATGAAAAAAGTGTCCTGTTTTGGTTGGCATGTGAATGAAAATTATACAACACAAATTACTTGTTTTGAAAATGAAATAAATTATTAAGATCCCTACAAATGACACTGCAATTATTCTCCTTCTAATTAGAAGCTGGGAACTTTTTATTCCATAAGCAGTCTCCTCATTATTCTCCTGGGTTACAAAAGAAGTATTCCTTCAAAGACAAGGCATCATGGAATAATAAGCTAACACTTCAGCATGAGGTTGACTCACCTGTTTTCTCTCAGTTTGCACTCAGCTGACCACCTGTATTTCTGTCAGCCTCCTGAGTCAGATAAAATACAAGTCATACAATTAAATATTTATTGTGACCTCAGGGTATGCTGTATGAGATCTGCACTCAGTTAGGAGATGGTGTGTGCTTGCTGACCTGGTCCAAAAAGCTGCACCAACAGCCTAAGCACAGCTTGATTCAGCCTCTTTTCAATTTAACTTGAACTGACAGGAATTAGTATCAATACAACTATGTACAGTGTGTTTTTAATTATATGAGGTTTGAAGCCATTTAATTAACCTAGTTTAAATCAAATACCAGTTATGTACTGAAACTTTTTTTTCCCAAATGTGTTGCTTAAAAGAAAAGGATTTAGGCCAAGATATTTTTCCTCCCCTCTCCTGGGCAATGCAGAGATTAGCTGCCACCTTCTTGATCTAGAAAAAATACCAGAGTCCACTGATTTTACACATATCACTTCCATATGGGAACAAGAAAAACTATTTCTACAAAACTGAAACTATTTCTAGGTAATTTCCCATCCTCCTCAGTTTGTCTTTTTGCCTGTGGGGAAAATCTGCTACAATACTGACTGTCAAGTCAATATTCATCAAAGTTATTTAACTTTTTGGATGAAAAGAACATTTATCAGGCTGCTTACCCTTTTTCTGCCTCCTTGAGCTACTGGCACACTGCTTGTGGGGTGAAACTGGTACCTCTAGCCAGCTAGGGACAGGTTTCCTGAGCCCACAGGAATGCACAGAGCTGCTGCCAAGCTGCAGAGCTGTGCTCCAGCGTGAGGGATCGTGTGTTCCCTAGTGCCTCCTGCTAGGGAAGAACAGGGCATTGTGCTACACCAGGGTGTCTAAAGGGGTTGGTGTGCCTCATGCCAGCCCTGGCAGACTTTTTGGCCTGTCAAGTCCATTTTCCCTTGGGCAACATAGCAGCAAGGTCCTTCAACCCAGTCTGCACAGCTGCCTTCCACCCAAAACAGCTTGTGATGCTCATGAGGTGAAGACAAAGAGAGTTTTGGCATCCCTAGGATAAAGACATTTATTTATTTATTTTTTTCTCTATGAGGACAAGCCAAACAAATGAGACTATTCGCTAGCCAGGGGACACCCCTCAATGCGCGTGCTGTGAGATGTTCATCCTGGGAGCTGATGGGCCAGCACTGGGGGCCAGGGCAGGCATTGTGGTCATCTGCCATCCCTCCCGGAATCCTGGGCAAGGACAACAGGAAGGTAGGTACGTGTGCCTTCCCCTCTTCCCTGCATGAAACACCCTTTATAAACACGGCAAATCTAATGTTTAGGTCAGGTCGATGTTTTGACATTGCCTGACAAAAGCCAGGAAATGCACACTCTGCACTCACCCTGGGCAGCTTGCTAACTCCCACGTATTTGTTTTCACAACAGCCCTGGCCAAGGGCTGGATTTAGCTTACAGATTTCCTGGCTTGTGTCAGTTTGCCTTACAGCCATAACCTGGTTTGAACATATTTCTTTCTGTATTTAATATTAATGCTGGAAGTGCTAGTTACAATAGCCATCTTCTAATGAGTGGGAAAGAGTTCAAAGCTTTCTGGAGGGAGAACATGAAGTGTTTGAAATTGATAACAGGCATAGTGGCTGTTGGCAGAGGATCACTTATAATACATGATCTTTTGGTTTTACTAAACAAGAGGTCAGTTCCATAAAAAAAAAAAGAACACTTCCTACACTTTTAGATGCTCTTATCACTGAAAGGGCTATTCTTTACTGCCTCACAGTAATTAAGAAAGGGAGCTATTTGTATCAAAGAATGATCAAAGAATGATTATGAAACATGTCATACGAGACCATGTAAAAGTAAAGAATGTTTTTTGGGACATATAAAGGAGGAACTCTTCCTTAGGTGATGAATTTGACTGCAAGGGCTCTGACAGCTTTTTATTCTAACTTTTTTTTCTACCCTGAGGTCTGAGTATAAAGAATTTCAATCCTCTTGAAAGTCAACAGGAGGTTCCTTCTTACATGAATTGGGCAAAATTGATGTTTCCCTTGAAACCAATAGCATTGATCACTGGAGATGTCCCAGCAATGCATTTTCACAGAACTCAAGCTGTATTTAGAACAGCATATTCTAAGCAGTAATTGAGACAGACATACCTCATTGCTTCTTCTGTGTTTGTTCTCTTCCATTACAAATATGGTTGTCCAGAAATTAAAAAAATTAAAGGGAGCAGGTAGAAGAAAAATGTCATTAGAAAAATGCTGAAAGAAGACTTCTTAGGATGCTCTGAATTATGGTTCCTCGGAGAAAGTCCTGAATGTCACAGGTGCAGTGACTTAGCTCTATGCTTCTGAAAAAGGTCTTGGCATGTTGTATCAACTGGGAACATTCAATTCCTAATGATCTTTTTGCTCATATATAATGCGGCCATAGGGTGCAGGAGGGCAATGCGTCAGAATTTTCTCCACCTTGTGAGTGAGCTAGCTACTTCTTTTTTTTTTTTCT
>WEKY01002226.1:1247-25107 GCA_013390045.1 Picathartes gymnocephalus
TTGGCCCCAGTTGCACTCAGTCCTGCCTTCTGGGGCAGGTCAGTGAAGATGTAAGGCAGGGAGAGTAGAAGCCCTTCCCTGAGAGCGCTGGGACAATGAGAAGTGTGGAGACATGAGTTCTCCCTGAAGCATTTTCAGGTGAAAACTACAGGTAATATTTGGGCTGGGTTGGCAAGGGTAAGGCTGTCATCTACAAGTTGCCTGCAGCAAGCTTGTGATACCTGGCTGACAAGTGTCACCAAACCCAAGTCAATAACTGCAGCAGGCTTGACTTCAGCCTGTCTTTCCTTGAGTGAATTTCCATTTGCATTTGTGTCACTTGTTCAGATTTCCCCAAATCTAATTGTAATTTCCATCCTCTGAAGAATGGCAAAATAATCAATCTCTTTGACCTTCCTTTAGGTGATAGATGAGAAAGCCTTGAAAATACTGAGCAAGACTCATACCTGCACCAGGTGATGTATTGCTGCCCCAGGGCCACTTGAATGTTTCTGCCTCAGAGTATCTATCCTGTCTGCATATCAACCGCTCTAGGAGAAACTCTTGAAAACCTGGATAGGAGGCCAATGTGAATATAAGGTCAGAGAGAAAAGTTCTATGTTTTCTTCCTTTTGAGATCCATTTTCAGTACTTTCAATGTACCAGCTCAGCTGATAAAACAATCTGACCCATAAAACCTCCTACCACTGTCAGCTAAAAGCCTCTTGAGCAACTGAGTATCTGGTGAGCGTGCCCAAAATGAGTCTGTTGTGTTTAGTGTACACATGACCTGTTCTGTAGACCACCAAAGGTGATTAATCTCTTTTGTTTTGCAGTAGAATTGTGTTAAGATCACAGAATTAATTAATGAGGTTTAGCTATGGAGAGGCTAACCTGTATCTGGAATGTGCTTCTTAAGCTGTTCCATCTAGATCTGCAAGCTCCGACTCAGGCAATTAAGGTGCAAATGGTTTTGTCTGCACAGGAAAACTTAAGAATCTGAAGTAATTAATGGATTTAAGGTGGATTAGTTAAATCAGATTAATTCCTGAACTTCTTCCAAAGCGAATTAAACTAAACCAAGTTAAGGCCACTTTCATTCTGAGTAAAAGCATCCACTTGCCAACATAATGCAGTTCAACTAATGTTATTAAAAAGTGAATTAGGATTACTTTTTCTGAATACTCTTCCTAGTTCCTTTGCATTAAATCATAGATGACTTTACCTGTGCCTTCTTCAGGGTTTCAGGGCTTGGTTGAACCTGACACTAAGATTAGATCCTATGATTAATACTCAGGAAAATATCTACATGGCTGCTAGGAATAAAGTGAATAGATTTTTATGAAGTTTGATGTGCAAAATTAAAACATTCCAGGCTATGCATCTTTGCTATTTTCAGTTTTTGTACTGTGGATGCCTACGTGCAGAGTGACGAAGACATATAATTTTAGCAGCAAACTGGATGGAAGTAACATAAGGGGTGGGCAGGTTAAATCACCTGAATTCTTACTGTTCTAGGCTCAGAGTACTCTAAAGCTGTTGTGATCCTCCTTATGTAATCTGATTTTCTGCTATTCAAGGTCAGCAGGTGAGTTGTACCTTAAGTCCTGCTGAGTGCTGAACGACTGGGAAAGTTTTGAAGTTCTCTGTTATGTACCTTGACTTTGAGCTGGTGGCTGCTCAGGTGGAGAGAACACTCTGTGTGTCCAGCTCTGGCTTTTTCATGAGTGTAGCAGAACCTTTGCCTCCTGCAGTTTAACTCTAAGGAGTGTGGCTTTTTCCACTTTTTATTCGTCTAGTCCCAATGGAGACAGAGTAGTGGGAACTTGATCTGGCCAGTCTGTGGCAAATCTGACTTTGCTTAGCTGTGCTGCGTTTAAAAGAAAAATACATTGCTGTTTTCATTGTATTTTGTATTTGTTTATTTTCTCAGGTCAGTAATCAAAAACTAGCTTTCTTACTTTAAAAAGAAGGCATGTATATTCTGTATGAAGTTGAAAATTACACTATCAGCTCTTTAGCACAGTGTGTATGTGGCTATAAAATGCTTATTGTTGAAAACTGGAGTGCAAGGCAGCTTACTGACTAAAGGTCAGAACTGCAGAAGATCATAACCAGTATTTAAAAACATAAGCAGGTAAGTTATTTTCTGTCTCTGTGTATTTGCACCTGTTTGAATATTCTACTACAAGACTGCAATATGTAGCTCAATTTCAGCAACCAGTAGCACCAGAGTAGAAAGGGGGCTATGAAAATACATGTATTGTTTTTCAGTGTGAGAGTGTGTAGCCTCAGCAGTTGGTCTGTGTGCTCTCATGTGGGATATCAGCGCTTAAAATCCTTATGATCTTTCTGATTTTGATGAGACTTGTCATGTGAAGAAGTCATGATTCCTGTCAGCTGAATTATAATGCACAATTATGTTGCTGCTTTTTTAGGTCTGTTGGACCATGATTCACAAAATCATCCTAAAGCTGTCCTTGCTTTATTGACTTATGTCTCTGTTGCTGGAAACCGATTATTTTTGATTGTAAGGGGGTTTGAAAGAATAAGAAAGGCACCTGCCTTGTGAAAATTTTTGAGAGAACAGGTCATGCTAGGAGTGTTTGAGCCAGTCAGTCTCAGAAGCAAGATGGGCACATTGTTCCAGTGTGGTGCCTGAGCCCATCAGACTCATCTTCTTGACCTGAGCTAGTTACCACACAGAGCTCTGTGTCGTGCCATTTAGATTTGCTTCCTAGAAACTCTTGTATGTCACCTTATGGCATGGTGTAGTTGGGCCTAGAGGAGACACACCAGCTCCCAACTGGGTGTCTAGAAAATGTCTGGGTAAAGATTTTCGAAGATGGGAAATGGCCCTATCTTAATTAACACCATGACCCCTTTACATCACTCAGGGAATGTAAAATGAACTTAGAATGAGTGTAAATATAGCTCAAAATTACACAGATTCTCTTCTCTACTACTGGTGATGCAGGAGGCCTTTGGTCTGAAATATTTTTTGGCTCCTTGGCAAAAAAAATTCTTCTCTACAGTGCATGTTAAATAAAATTTTAATAATTCCCACTTAACAGACCGTCCACAAGCAGTGTTCTCATGGACCTGTGTTTTCTTTTTTTTATGTGACTTTGTTTTAAAAGACAAAGTGGGTATCAAAATAAGTTTTCTTCCTTGACAGGTGGCCAGGTTTTACTCAAGAGGAAGGCAATGCACTTTAAGTGTTGATCTGTGGTACTTTCGCCTAACCTGTTTGATCTGATCTGTTACTAAATCCCAACATTCTGTAATGCAATAAGCTCCCAGTCTTTGATTACATCTGACCCCAACAGAGGAGCACTGATCAGAAAAATCTCACTTTGATTTCTCTGGGTAGTGGATCAGATGCAGCAGTGAGAAGGAAGGAGATGAAGAATAAATGAGCAACACAAAAAAGTGAACTTTTCATCTCTGTCCACAAAGATGTTGCTTAGAACTACAGATATTACAGTTCTTTTTTATTGTTAGAGTGAACAAAACCTTTCTATATACAGTGCCTAAAAATCGCAGAATAATATTAAACGTCTTTTGTAAAAAGTATGTATCAGTGCACACATGGTGATAGGGTATTTCCAGTTGGTCCTTCTGGTATATAACCCTTCACACGCATGCATCTGGAGTCTCATAGCCCTTTCTTAAAAAACAGATGCAGGTCGCAGATCTGTTCAACTGCCAGCATCGTATGTATCAGTCTTCTGTGTTTAAATCTGATTACAGATAGTTGAAAACTTTCAGACTCTTGAATCTAAGAGTTCAGACACTACTCATATCCACAAGTCTTCAGACCAGCTCTTGGGATGCAGATACCATCTCCTCTCTGGTGTCTCCATTCTGAGACCAGAGGTTTGCACAACATAAGAACCCTCAGTCTCAGATTGTTGCTGGTCCTTCACACTTCTGTTCTAACATGGACAAATTCCAAACTCTTCCTTCATCTTCAACAGTATGGAAGCTTTACCTATGGTATGGGTTTCTCAAGTGTTCAGAGTAGTATCTGTTTGTCCAAAATCCCATTCCACTCCAAGATCTTCCTCTTCCAAAGTTGATGTAGTTGTCTATGCATGTCCTGAGCTCACAGCATAGTCTTGTGCCAGTACAGGTGTAACAGATTTTAGGTGCCTCAGCCATCTGCAAGCTGGACCCGGGATCTGCATACTTGTAATCAATGGGTGTTTTAAGAATAACATGAAGGAATTGTGTATTCTTCTTAGCTGTACTTTTAAACAGAATTATTTCCCTGAGTTATGGATTTGAGCTATAATTTTTTATGTTGCCTTCCATATTCACACTGTTTCTGTGGTTTGGATAAGTGATGATTAGAGCTATTCTAAAAGTAACTGTTTTCATATCAGTAGCAGGGCTGAAGTGAGAAAGGACAGGCACATTTATTATACAGCACGCTTTATATTCAATGCCAGCTCCTGCTAGGGCAGGAAATTTTTCTTGTTACTCTAGAGCCTCTTTTGGCTCATGCACCTTTGGACTTGGAAGCCAAGGTATTTTAGGAAGTTTCTTGTTCATTTAGAATAAAATGTACAGTAATTAGACAAAGCAACCAGTGCCAAATGCAGTGCATCACATATGAAATACTTAATTACAGAGAAAAGTTATGTGTTCCAATTGACAGAGTAATCTGTACTCTAATTTACTTGTCTTACAACTCATTACATCTGAGATATTGATTTTCCAGTAGATGGCTTTACTGCATTTTATCTCGGAGTCCTTGGTTTGAGTCTGATCTGTGAACCTCTGTCAAATGAACTTGGGAAGCTCAAACCTCTCTATTAGGTGGTGCCTGTGGAATAATCAAAGTAGACAAACTTCAGTAGTGCTGGTAATTTGTAAATAAAGGGCAGACAGAAATGAGTCACTTAGAATGATGTGTCTTTTGAGACTTATAAGATAATGTCCTAGCAGGAAGCTGAAGTGAACAGTGATTACTTTTTAATTATATGTACCTTGACTTTTGGGGTTTAATATCTCATTTATTTCAATTATACTGTGTGAAACTTCCTACATTAAGCCAAAGGGGGTAGAAAAACTGGAATCATTAAACCTTGTTCTGATCTTTCATAAAAAGTTGAATACCTTGAGAGTGTACTTCACTGTGTGAAGTAGTAGCTCAATTACAGGTGAGATCAACTGCTAACCTTGGTGGGGGAGGCGTGAGAAACTATTAACCTTTTTAGCAATTAGCTAAAGCACTGCAGTTAGAGGAATTGTTATAAATCATATTTTTCAGAAGTTTTCATCATTTGTAGGTCTTGAACATATTGGCAAAAGTTATTTGTGCTAAGCAACTCAAAGCAGCAAGACTTGGTTGATATGAATCATGCTCCCCGTATTTTCTTTGTGGGGGTTTTATTTGTTTGTTTTGGTTCATTTCCTTTTTTGACAAATAACTCACTGGGATCTTTTTTTTTCTGAAGTAAATGGGTAATTTTCAAAGTGTTTACTGACTAATTTATTTACTAATTTATTTATTTGTGCATTTATTATTACACTATTCAGTTTCCCAAGTAACACTGGTATCTTGACCAGGCTCAAGATCCATTTAGAGATGTATTTCCTAAGAACAGCAGTATCCAATACTGCATCTTTTAGAGAAAGATTAGAATCTAATATTTCATTGGAAGATTTGCAGCTATAGCTCAGTGCACACTGATATCTGAAAGCAAACAGATTGGTGTTACTGAAATGTGTTTTTTTCAGGTAGCTTCTTTTTAATCCTGGTAAAATCTCTATTTCCATAGTATCTTGTGGAATTGAATTTAATATGTTTTATCAGTTTTAAAAATCTCTTCTGTTTTAGAATGTTTCTTTATTAGCTAGGATCCAGTTGCTGTATTTTTCTATACACTACTAATTTCATAGATATGTTATATTCCCAGGTTTTGAGTTCTTTTGCTTTTCAAACAAAAATTGTGTTTCTTTTTCTTTGTTTTCAATCTGTTCTAAAATGGACATATTTCTGTCTATTTAATTGTTTTTATTGCCCTTCCCTCTTCTGTACTATCTCTGCTTTGGTTTTGGAGATATTGGATGACCAGAAAGCAAATGTGATTGTGCTGTTGATTTCATATAATGGCACTTTGATATTTTCCAGATTGCTTGTTATCTGTTTCTAAATGTAGGCTAAAAGGTTATTTGTGGTTTTCATACTGCCATTGGACTTTGTACTATTCAGAAAGATGTCTAATTCTTTTTCTAAATGATTATGGGCACAAGCCATCAGAGCATGCAAGGAGTTCATCCTGTTCCTTCCATTATTCAGCATTCAACTCCATTTAAGATGCATTTGCTACTAGGTTATTCAGTTCCCTAATTACATTAGGTTCCTTAGTCACGGATCATTCTGTAAACCGTGTGAGTTAGAAGAAAATAAACTTTTTTTTTCCCCTCAAAAAAGACAGTTCGCTTTCCCCGGTATCAAATTTCACTTGCATTTTATAATATTTCTTTTCAATCTTATAATCACATGGGAAGACACCTGCCTTTTGGGAGTGCCATTTGTTTTCAAGGGATATCCTCACTTAAAGGCTTAAGCACAGGGAACAGAGTGCAGGCTCGGAGTCCAAATTGTTCCAGTCCTATTGGGCATTCTTACATATAACTTCTTTCTTCCACATCATTTTTGCAACAGGTTTGAGCCAGTTGTGCTTTCAACGTTTTCTTTTTAAGATGAGATCTGTTCTGAAGATGTTGCCTTGAGGCTACGTGGAATCCAGATTTTATTTAACTTTTGCCTCTCTATACCAATTGGAACATTGTTTAATACAGTGTCTGGCAATCTTTTCGGATCACTGCTACATACTGCCTGAGTGTTGCCTTTTCTCCCCCAATATTTAGACCTTTTCCTTTCTGTGTGGTGATGAGAACCATCTGGCACCTGAATTAGATAGTCTCAGCAGAAGAAAAGGTTCTTATTTATCAAAGGAAACTTTGCCCATTTACAATTAGGGACTAGTACACGTTTCAGTTTCTGACTTCCAGAGCAAGACAAGTGGTGTAGTGCAGGCCTGAGGCATGGCAGCCTGAATATTATTTAACTCCTAGAATGAGGCAACTGTAATGAGATCACGGAGGATATCATAAGGATGTGTCTGTGGGATCACAAGTTACTAGGGCTACTGGAAGCAATATAGCAACTTTGGGGTATAAACTTTCCAAGAGCTGCTTAGCCTTGCTGATGTATCTAAACAAAAAGAACTCACATATTCACTCACAGCCTTGCTCAGAGCTGCATAAGCATGTCTGCAAAAACTGCAGCAAATTTCTGCTTTAGGAGCTCTAGTTCATCACTGCAGGTTGTAGTTTTTTCTTTCGCATGGATGCTTGTTTTCTCCTACAGTATAAGTTTATTAAAACTAAGAATTGGGAGGAGAGGAGTTTATATGTAGAGTATAGAAAAATCTGGAGCTCATTTAAGTGATCTTGCTCAGAAGAAGAAAAACATGTCTGCCTTTCAGCCAAACACTTGTAAATTATTATGGTTTTGATTTATAACAATTCTTCCTCATTTTACACATGATCATGTAAAACTGACCTGCATGCCTAGGTGCAATAGACCAGAAAGGCTGAGTGGAATATTAATGAGAATAACAGAACTATTAAGCTTGTCATGCTGGTATTTGTGTTCTCAGTGTCAGTGCTGCTTGGCATCATGACAACCCCATTTTTATCTGTTCATATTGAAAATTGACTAATTGCCAGTTTTCAGCAGTATGCAGAAATTTAATACATCATTGAAAGATCACCTAAGAAAGATTTCCTGAAAGAGGTTTTTCTTTTCTCTATACTTCTACGGCTATCAGGTTCTTAAACTTTAAACTTGTATCTAGTAAAAGTTCCAATTCATTTTGGAAGACAACAGTAAATATGCACTAATTAAAAGTAAAGACAAAATAACAACAAAAGTATTTTGTTACTGTGTCTTCATCACCTGTGCAGTGGGCTGGGATCCTTGGGCACTTCTTGTTCTACCTTTTGTTGCATTTGTGACCTCGGTTTTTGATTAGTCTGAATGGTGTAGAATAGTTAATGATCTTTCTTGTGCATGCCAAGATTCTGGAACTTTATAAAATTTTTGCTTTCTCTCTAATCTTTACTGCTCCACATTCCCTCCAATCAATTAGTTCTATGAAATCTACTTCAACATTTCTATCAGTGGTGAGAAAAATATTATTGATTTCAGTATGCAGTCATTCCAGCAGTTTCTTTATGAAGCATTATGCTATCAGAAGCCATGGTAATAGGGACCTTGCAATGAGAAAGCAAAATCTCAACAAGACACAAGTCCTGACCCTGTGTGCTGTTTCCATAACAATAAGGTGGAGCATGACCTTGACCTTATCTCAGAAGTGCTGTTTTTGAACTTAGATTCGAACAGTGAAGATAATAAGGAAATTGATAACAGTCATCCCATATTAAAGGAAAGGAAGACAAAGGAAGACATACTGTTCCTTTTTGTCTTCTTCCTTGAATCTATAGATTTTTTTTAGATGATGTATGTGAACTATAAACAAGTCCCTATCCTACATTTACAAAAATTTTTTTTTGGTCAGCTTCTGTCTAGGGATTTGCTAACAGCTATTTAGCTTGCCATAAGTAGATTAGTAGAATTCGTACAGTAGAGCTCTCAAGTACTCTATGGACTTATTCTTGCCTAGATTGTAGATAGTCTGCTGCCATGTTATTTCTCTTATTCCTAGTCTGTACCAGGTGTCTCTTAGAGATTACCTATATGAGAAGTTGATGTGAAGGTTATGAGTGTAAAGTGCTGTAGGCATGCCATGCTGTCTCTGTGAGACCACTCCAGTGTGCACTAACAGCATAGCTCATATGAGCTGGTTTATGTGAGAGGGAGAAGGTTACTTCCTGCTTTGTGCAGAGTGTCTGCAGAGGCAATTAAACCTGAGTGGCTTCTGTGCTGAGAATTTGTACCCATTGTGCTGCATGCACTCAAAACAGCCTCACTTTTACTGACAAGGATTTTATTTGGTGTGAACTCAGTTAGAAACTTCATTGTCACCAGCACAGAGCAAGACGAAACACCTAAGAAAATGGAGTTGAGAGTATATCTGTATTGCATGCTGTATTTGTGTGTAAAATTAGAGTGGTTGGATGCTTTGGTACCATGGATTTTTAGAATGCATTGTTGTAAGGAGTGGTGCAGATACTTGGTGAAGAGCAAAAATGATTTGCAGGGACTGCATGAGAAGTAATATAAAAAAAAAAACCAAACTGTGTCATCTCCACTGTATAATGGAAATTAGTAACACAGGTACCTGATAGAAAGACACAGAGACGCATTTGCATAATTTTATTTTGTTCCTAATATTCTTGTAACACTTACAGAAAATATTCATGTCAAAAGTTGAACGGGAGGCATTGTTAAACAGTTCAAGCACATGAAATGACCTTGAAAGTTAATTAAGGGTATTTCTGAGTCTTGGTTAACTGTGTAGTTGTATAATCCAGAGCATCTTTATTTTGAGAAGATGTACCTCATGATTTGTCAGGGATCTAGTCAAGTCTTTGCAGTGCTGACACTTGGCAGACTGCTGGACCCTATTTTATTGAGCTTATCTACTGGAAGTTTTTGTATGTACAAATGGACTGTAATGCTATTTCTTCCCTAATGCCTCTGATGACTTCCTAGCTTAGGTCTAAAACTGGCCATAATATCTCCAAGCATTTTTGTATGTTTAGCACCCATTCTCACAATTTCAACTACATGTATACATTGCGCTATAACTCCTCCAGGAAGCTGAGGTAAGTGCTATTGTATGTGCCTTTTGGAATTGACAGTACCCTTAATTGCTTGGGGGTTAAAAAAAGAGCCAGAAAACAATAAATCCTGGATATGTTCCTATGCCTCAATTTTCTTACTACCCTGAAATGTTTTTTGGACTCTTGGATCTGTCCCTCTGGGATGGTCCAGAATTGCTTTTTGTGGCTTGTGACTGGTCTCCCAAGCTGTTGAATCTTCCCAGTTTAGCTTCTCTTTAACCCCAGTCCTTCCTGGAGCTAGATGAGCATTCCTGCTGGAAAAGAATGTTCCTCTCTTATCTCCTTCCCAGAGATCTCTCTTCTTACATTACAAACCTCCTTAGGTTTCTCTGGTAACTTGTGACTGCACAGAATTCCCATCTTACAGACAGATAAGTACAGCATTAAGCACCCTCCATTAGTTTCCACAGTAGGGAGAAATACATACAAACACAGAGGCCTTTCATGAGCCAGTGCTTGTCTTTGCACTTGGTTTGAAACACTGCACAGACTGTTATCCTTGGATTTCTTAGATAGATCCTCAGTGGTTTGGGGTCATTTTTTTCTTTTTTCTTTTCTCTTGTTTCTTTTTTTTTCTTTCTTTCTTTTTTTTTTCTTATAATATTTCTTATATGTTTCTTTACATAGGATTATTTGCAGTCTTAACAAGTGTAGTGGTCAAAACAGAGATACGTAATGCTTGCATGGACACTTAGGTGCCCTGGCATCCTTGTTTGTCTCGTTTCCTTTACACAGAGGGTGCCTGAACACACACTTGCTGTAATGTTCTTACACACCCATGCCAGCTTCAACCACTCTGTGCTTGTGTGTGCACCCAAGATAAAATGAGGGAGGGTCAGGGTGCATAGAACACAAGTCACTAGGAACTCTAGTTATTTTAATCCTGTACTGGTTTCACATCACCTCCTCACACCAGGCAATAGTTTAGTGTAGTGGGTTCAAGTACTCTGGTCTACTACCAGTGTATTTACTCATTTCTGTGGTGAGATTAGGATTAGGAGAAATGGAAAGCAGGCCTAAACCTTTGAAGGTAAAAAGATGGTTTATTAACAGAACTAAAAGAGAAAAAATACTTAAAAGGAAAATAATAAGAATCAAAATAAACCTCCAGATGTTTCTTTTCCCCCCACCTCATTTGTCTTTCTTTACCAACAACTCTTTTTCCATCAACAACACAGAAAAACAAAACCTAGAGATCTTTGGTCAGTTTACTGCCTTTATAATAGACTTTCAGTTCGGTTGGAAAGAGCAGTCTCTTCTGCCTCACCATGGAGACTTTCCACAAGAGCACAGTTCTTTCGTGGGTTCAATTTCACAGGGAATCAGGTGCCTGGATATCTGTTCACTGTGAGGGTCCTTTCCTTGGCATACAGCTGTTCCCACAACTGCCTTCGAGGACTCATCTTTGTATCATGGGGTAGTATTTTACTGATGAACTGTTCTGGTAGAAAAGCAAAGGTCTTCTCTCTCTTGAAGCAAGGTTGTTCCCATCCCTGGAGTAAGGGTGTGCCTCTATTATTACCCTGAGGTAAGGGTCTTCTTCCCTCTACTCTTCTACCCTGAGGTAAGGGTTTCTCACTACCACAGTGATTGTAAATTTGGTTTGCTTCAGCACAAGTGCCTTGGCTTAGTCTGTAGTTAGAACAGATTGTATCCCCCCAATTGGTACAATATGAGTTATAAGGAAATAGTTTGAATGTAGTCAATTACCATGGTTTTATAGAAGAATTTCAGCTTAAAGCATCTCCTCCTTCTCCTCTCTCTAGACTTTCAGACTTTTCTTCACTAACCTTGGTGTCTCTGTAGTTGTTGTCTGTGTTCTTACTTTTCTGAGTCCATCTTGTGCACTTAAAGCTATATCTGAGTCTCTTTAGTGCACTCTTCCCGATTCAGTTGCTGGTCAGGTAACCTCTGTTGGGCAGCGTCCGGAGATGTCGCAAACGCCTCTCGGAGAGGCGGGTGAGGGGAGAAGGCAGGAAAGGCTGCNCGGAGAGGCGGGAGGGTGGAGAAGGCAGGAACGGCTGCATTGCAACCTCTTGGCAGCGTCGGTGCTCCCGGGGGGGAGGAGGAAGAAAAGCCATGCTGCGAGCAATGGTGAAAGCCGCGGTGGTGGTGGCAGAGCCGCTCGGCCCGGGCTGATAGCTTCTCGGCAGCAGCAGCAGCAGCAGCGGAAGCCCATGGCTTTCTCGGCCCCCATTCCTGGCAGAGTCGGGGAGGGGCCTGGCCTGGCACAGCCCCAGGCCAGGCCCAGGTGGGCCGGCCGGGCCGCGCAGAGATGTTACCTTTTCAAAGCTGGAACTCCAAAGAGAACTCATCTCCAGGTTTCTTCTCTTAAGATGTGAGAACACAGAGGCGTACTCTTTCTCTCAGTGGTTAGGCAAAGTGTCTATCTCAGAACTAGCCCCTAATCGGCTCTTCAGACACGCAGGAAGCTGCACTTCTCGGGAAATCGTAAAAAAATCCCTGCAGGCATAGCTCACAGGAAGCTATGCCTGCCAGAATGGAAACTATGCCTGCTAGAAATTATAAAATCTCTGCAGGTGAAAAGTTATTCTTTTTCAAACCATGACAAATCCTTACCATCATATTCCCAGGAAAGGTCCCTGGGGTGTTACAGGTCACATTTTATTGTATTGTTTTTACTAACTCTGAAAACAAGATGTGATCTGTGAACAAAGTGTCTGGTTTTCTGTCTTCTGAACCCTTACATTTAGCTATCCATGGATTTATTCGTCTTGAGGTCCTGCTGCATAGTTTGTTTCCCACACCACTTTACAGCAATGTTTTCAAGGCTCATTAGGGGAAATATCCTGTGGTATAGGTGTCTATAACTTTCTGTTTCTCACCCATGTTGCTTCTATTCACATAAGAAATAAAAAGTCACAAGGTTGGCTTACCACATGTCATTAACAAATAAGCTTTGACTGGCATCCTTGCATGTCCAATATGTAAGCAATCTTAAAACTTCTGTAATCCTCTAAAAACTGACCAACACTTTTCATCCTGTAGCCCCTAAAGAGTGTGGGAGCTGTGTACGTAAATGAAACAAGGCTGTAACGTAGGTGATATTTTTACCTTCTTGGGCAGACAACTCACCATCACCACTGGCACACACACAGAGAAACACATTATTGACTTCTTCAGGGATCTTTTGTTTTCCACAGCATCTTTTCCTTGTGTTTCAGGAGGGCCCCAAAACACCTTTCAAAGGACTGAAATATGCAAGGATCCTGCTCTCTGCTCTGCAGAGTTGTTGTTTCTGACTTCAGTTCACCGTGAAGCAGAGGGACAGTGTGGCGTTCAATCTTACTTCCCCATATCCATATGCATCTGGATGGTCTAATTTTAGGCCTGTCAGCTTTTGCAGTGATAAGTTAGCAATATAGATCACATATAAGCTGCATCACAATGATTTTTAAATGAGATTTATTCATTTAAAGTGGATGATAAATGGTTCTCTTTTATCAGACTCTTGCAAATAAGATTAAAGCAACATTATCTGCCTGGAGTAAGAGAACAGCTGGCACAAAGTTAATGTCCGTAGGTTGTACTGTGCTTGCCTGACCTTGCAGAGATGTATAACAACAATGAGGAACATCCAGGTAGTTTTTCTGCTTCCTAAATCCTGTTTGTGTTTTACAACCGGGTGCTGCCTGGAGTACTGGTAGGCTGTGGGTTATGTGAGCACTGTGAGAGGCTTTGGCAGGAACAGGCAGTGGCCAAGACAGCACAGTCTGCCCCAGCCTTCCAGGGAATCATGTATACATGCCAAGTCTCTCCCAAAACCGTGGGAAGCACTGCTCTTTGTTTCTTCTGCATTTTAGAAGGTCTAGCATATTGTACAGAGTACCTTGACTATGCTTCTCTCAGGGTTAGCCCATCCTGCTGGGCACTTGGTCTTGATCTCTCCTGGATTCCAGGAAACATCCTGGTTTTTTTCCCTGGTTCAGATATCATGAAACAATGTAAGAGCTGCATAATAAGCCTTACAGCCCATTGCAATTCTCAATTTGTAGCATTGCAAAAAGAATTTTTGTTGTATGCCCTTAATATGACATGAGAGGATAAAGGGAGCCAAATGTATAGGGACTTTCCAGTATTACTTACACAAAGTAGCTCCTGAAATGAACTCTTCAGAGAATTTTTTTGAGGAAACAAGTTGGTTCAGTCTGGGGCACTGGGAGATATAGCTCCTCATTATCAGGGAGAGCAGTGGATTTTTTCCCCTGGATGAATTTTCAGTCTACGGAATAAAACTTTTCCTGTTGTTCTCTGTTGCATTCAGGCAGAGGTCCTGTCCTTGTCCCTGGAGTTCTCTTGGCAGGAGGCTGGCTGTACTGAAGAAGATAACAGGATTGCAAAGGGTTGCCCTCACAATAAAGGAAAGGACTGAAGAGGTCAGGGAAGAGCTGACAATGACACTAGAATTCTGTTCCACTGACTCCACAAATTTCTTCCTGCCCCAGAACTTTGCACGTGTGGGAGACAGAAGGGAGGTTTTACAAACTGAGAGTGATTCCTCTCACATCATATTTTGGTAATACACCTACATTTACTTCTGGTGATTTTGCTCAGTGGAGATATCCTGTGGTATATTTGTCTGTAACTTTCTGGTTTTGGCCTATATTTCCTCTATTGTCAGGAGAAATAAAGTTGTACAGTCGACTTACCATATGTCATTGGCGAATCAGCTTTGATTGGTGTCCTTACTCCAGGGAAAAAAAGGACTTTGTTATGCAGAGTACGTGGTTTGTAATCTCCTATTTCTCCCATGACACTTCTCTTCAGCATCTCTCCTATGAAAAAGAAATCCAGTTGCTACTGCTTGATTTTTCTCCTGCTTCTCAGATGTTATTTTTCTAAGAATTCCTAACCATGAGTCTGTCAACAAAGTCTGTAGCTGATGGCATTTTGCCTCATCTGGCACAACTCTGTATGCTCTGATAAATTAGCTGTATTGGATTGCAGATTTAAATTGGAAAGTAGTACAGAGTAATAAGTTATTTTATTGGTTTCTTACTTTTGATCTTGGATTGCTAGGCTATAATCTACTCTGCACCTGGTGATCTGAGCATTTGTTTTTGCTAAAAGTAGTTGTCTATTTCAAAGTTTTGGGTTAAGTCCAAAGTTGAATATCAAGCCAAATAGTGGGCAGGAGAGGAAACAAATTAATTCCCTGTTTTATGTTGAGGCAATACTCTATAAATCTTCTCCAGTTTGAGAAGTAAAGTCACTTCTGCACCCTCTACAAACAGAACAGAAGAATACATGCATTACCAGTTCCTCTAGGGCTGGTGGTGGTTCATCAGTTGTCCCTTTGTATAGTCATGCACAGCACGCAGGACAGTTAGAGACGTGAGGTACGAGACTGAAGATTAATTCAGTTAAATTCTCATGCAAGACCCTGCTACTGCTTGCAGTAAGTTCTTATACATGTTCTTATAAAATACTATGTTGGGGCTTTCTTTCATTCTGGGGAAAAAGGAAAAGGATAGTCCCCCATGAAATGGGAGGTTAGTAAAACATCTAAAAGCACTAGATATTTTGAAAATGCATCTATAGGCATAAGTCTATAAACAGGCTCTGAGAACGGTTGAGAACAAAATGCCCTGCTGTGCTTCTGTGCCTGGTGCCTACAGAAAGAGTTTAATAGAAGTGGTCCGTGTTAATCTTTTGTGCTTGGAAATCTGAACTCTGATGTTCAGGTCCTCAAAACATACATGAAACAAGGCATATTAGTGATTCTACTGAGCAGACAAAAATCAAAGCCTGAACAGCAGAGAAAAATGTTCTCTCTTTTAAACCACTCTTCAACTTTTTTGGAGAACATCACTACAGGACTGGCCTAGAAAGAAAAAAGCAATTGGGGATTTCAGAGTGCTCAATGTCCTTGCAGTGTGTATGAACAGTGCCATTAAAGGCATGCTGAAAATAAACTCCTTTGAAAAAAGCATTGTTAGCAATCAATAGGAATTCATGAGCACAATATTTTATAGATCAGAAATTGAGATTAGAACAGGTAAAGGTTATAGACCTCATATGCTCATCAGGCTTGATAGAATTCAGTTTTCTTCCAGGTTGAATAAACTTTACTTGGTACTGTTTCATTTTAATCAAAATTAAAAAACATAGTGGGCTAGTCTGAAGAAAAAGTATATTCTAATTTGTGCTTCAAAATAATTTCCAAGAAATTGATTCAAACATAGGACTGTTTCTCACTCCATTTATGAGATCAAGAATGCACTGGTGGATATTATAAGATGCCAAGCTTAAAAGTATAATTCAAAATTAGGAGACATTGAGTGCAATACCTTTCTCTGTACACTCGCCATGTTCTATTTGTTTTTTCTATGTATGTTTTTATCATTATAGCTATAGCTGTCAATTTCTAATGTGTTTCCTGTTGAAATGTGAAGGGAAAAACACAAGAATGAGAACATCTCATTCAGTGCAAGATGATTTTTAATCTATTTCACTTCATCTCATTGTTCATTATTGATAAGAATTGAACCCATTCTCCAACTCTGGTGTAAATTTGCATATTTAAATTGGCCAGAATTTCATCCCAGGAGCCTTGAATTATATAGCTAATTCCAGACGACCAATCTAACCTCACAAATCTGACCAGCTTTCTGCAAGAGTGTGTGTGACTCTGTACATAATTTTGAGTCTTTGGGTCATAAATAACTTAGTGGATCATTACAAGAGTTTGTTTTATGTAATTCTAATACTGCAGCTATTTTATGTCATAGTGCTTGGCCTCCATCCTACTGAGTGGATAACACAAATAAGCAAGAACCTTTAGATACTTCAATTTCTCCGAAATGGGAGGGATTTCTTCCCCAGCTCCTTAGGTCCCTGTCAATTAAAAATTCTTACAGGGTTATAACAAACACGATGTTTTCAGTGTTTCTGAGAGGAAGAGGCAGACAATCGTAGAAACAGTGCTGTGGCTTCTCACAGGTAAAAGCAAAGGGCTGTGGGACGTTAGGGTAGAGAATCAGGGCATGGAATTAAGCACCAAAGGCCTTTAAAATGTATTTAAATAGAACAATCCTTGCTTCAATGGGTTTGCAGTGTAAATTATTGTGTGAACAGTGAGCTACCAGTGGTAACAGAGGAATTCTTGTCGAACTTTGCCTCTTTGTGTGGCAGAACAGAAGGGGGTAATAAAAAGCATCTTTATGGGGTGGAATATAAAAATAACATATTGTGCAGGTGAGTGAACACATCCTGTTAATTTTGAGGCATTATTTTAATTTTTTTGTCTTCTGTATGTGACTGTTAATGTAAGTGGTGCAGGGAGAAAACAGCAGATGAGATGGGTAGATGGTGGTTGTAGAGGGAATATTTGCAATGGGATTAGGAAGAACAAATGGTGCACTTTGGCATGATAGAAGGGATTTGACATTCTGGACATGAGGAAGTGTAGAGAACCATTAGGAGAAATGGCCCAGAGATTGTGGGTTCACAGTGAATGACAAACATGAAAAAAATCCTGGAGTACAGGATTTTTCTGAACACACAGAAGTGCATTAAATGGAAAGAAATTTTAAAGGATGGTGCAGTGAGAACCATGACACAGGCAGGCAAAGAAGCCTTAAACAGGCTGAAAATTGTAAAATTTCAGCTAGTTGTGGAATGGGACTATGTCTAAGAAGCTGGCAAGGAGTGGTAAGCACAACTAGAGAGCAAAGCAGAGAATTTAGTTCAACTGCACTAAGGAAAACCTTGGTAAATTGCCAAAGGAACTTGTAGAAAGCATAGCTATGTAGAAGATATGAAATAGCCTATGATTGTGATCATCACATGAGCTATGGTTCATTTTTTCTACCAAGCATGTAACACTATAACCTCTGATTTAAACCTATTTCAGTTTGTATGTAGCTATGACTGATCTAGGGAAAAGTGTAAAAATTGGTGTCTTTTGGGGTTAATATCGTTAATCCTTTGGGGTCAGGCAATTCTTTTGTTCTGTTGGATATCACATCACCATTTGTACCAAAATCTGGTTTGCCCATAGGTTATTGCTCTACTTTCTTGAATAAACACAAATTTATAAAATTCCAGAGTTCTATGTCTTAAAAGTGGTCTTTGATGAGCTGGATGAGTAACAACTGAAGCAACTTCTCTGATGGCAAATTTCGATTTTATATGTCAGCTGTTTCCAGTGAGAGGGCCATTTAGATGAAACAAACAGCATTAGCTTACATGTTACAGCTTTCCATTAAGGATGCTTTCATTGGTAGGCATACTCAGTGCATCATCTACAATTGATGTAATTAACAAAATATCTTCACATGTTAATGACTCTCAAAGCTCATTTCATGGCACAACTAATTTGACAGCTATCTAAATTACAACAATGTGTGTTAATATTATATTTTCTTAATGCTGGAATTAAAGTTTGTCTTTCAGACCAAAATTACTGTCTCAATCTGTACTCCACAAAACTAACTTTGACACTGATAGTCTGATAAATTGCTCAAAACAATTTTCAACCAGTCAGAACAGATATGATTTTCTTCACTTTGGATAAATATCAAAAGTGTTTAGATCCCCATCCAACTGCTTCATCTTGCCAGATATTACTTGATAGCACAATGTCATTTTGTAGTGACAGACTGTAATTTTGTTCATATTCCAAACATTGCCCTTTATAGGATATGGAAGCAATGCTTGAATACTGAAGTTCATTTCACAACTTGCAGTCTAAAATAGTATCATAAACTCACATCACATAGAATATCCTAGTGAAGGGTTATTTAAGGAATCGTTTCAGAAAATATGGTGTGATATCACACCTTTTAGATCCAATTTTTAGCTTATATAAATTCTGTCAAAAGAGTCAATCACAAACAGAGGTTGAAAATCCACTGATGGAACAAAACTCTTGGGATACAGGCTTCAGTATCAGCTAGTGATAGTTCCCAAGGAAAAAGATTTTCTACAAGTGCAGTTTTTAAGGATTCTGAAATAAATCAGCAGAACTAAAGATCATTAAAATATAAATACAAAAGGTCAGTTGTCAATAATATATCCTATACTTGGCAGACGTGAAATCCCTGACACCCTGTCAGGTGTGTTTTAATTCCAGTCCTTTGTGTTAACCGAAATACTTCTTTTTTATGAATCAAAGTATAAATGCTGATGAAACTCTTGCAAACTTCTGATAATATTAAAGCATACCATATTGTACATAGCTTGAAAAATAATTTTTAGGTTTTTTTTATTTTTACTTCACCTTTCTTTTTTCTCTTTTAGTTTTGGCTGACATTGCAGAAACATTCCAGAGGACATGTTTGTGCTGATGACAAGAGGAAGTCTTTACAGGAAATTTTTTGGAGCACTCTAAATATAGATGACAAGATTTTAAACTACTTGACCACCTGACTTTTCAGAGACTTGAAGGGGATTGGCCTTATACAGAGGGGATAAAAAAAAGTTAAAGGCATCTGAGTCAGACTTGGAATCATGCTGATATATTTTAAGAATCCTTTTTCCTTTACTTCCCAGTCTTTTATCTAAGACACTTGGTCACATTTATTTCATTTTCTACATAGAGAAGACACCAAAATTTCAGGTTCTTAATCAATTTTCACTGCTCTGTTGTGTTGACTGTCAGGAGTATATTTTGTAATAGTTACCATTCAGAATAATATTTTCTTAAATTTCGTTTAGGATAAAAACAAAACAAACCAAACAAAAAAAACCCCAAAAACCCAAAAAACCCAAAACAAAACAAAAACAAACAAACAAACAGACAAAACCCAAACCCCCACAAAACCCCAGAAGCATTGCTTGACTATACTTTGGAAAAAGGAGATATAATAGGGCAAGGACTATAATTTAAACAGAGGGTAAATTTTAGGACTTGATTTCTGTTTTTAATGCATAACAATAATATAAAAACCACCATGTAACTGTGGTATCTTCACACATCAATCCTTCATACTGCAATCACCAGTCTAAAGAGTCTTTCTCTACAGCAACTACATCTTGTATGTAAGCCACAACAGTTCTTATTATGGGTAATTTACAGGATAACTTAATTAAATAGATGGTATTTGATAGCACAAGTTGACTGTTAATCAAGGCTAATTCTGTGCTTAAATGAACCGGAATATCTTGCCAGGACCTGCTTCAGTCATATACACCATGAACATTACTTTAATACTTATATTACCTCAGGGCTTCTTTGTCTGTACACAGTTTTATCCTGCCTTTACTGGTGACTACATAACCATTCTGTAGATCCAGGAGTTTACTTTCAAAGAACAGAGGAATACCTGGAGGAAATAATATGTACAATTACTCCTATTACAGCACACAAATGATCAGAGTTCTTTTGCGATAAGTTCTTTATATACATGAGAGTGGAAAGGGTCTCTGCCTCAAATGGCTTCCTAAATAAACACAAGTAGGAAAAATTCACTATTATTGTCTTCACTGACTAGAATTGAATAAAAGAGTAATTTATGGACTGGCCCTAGGTCATGTAAGAAGCTGATGCCAGTGCTGCTGATTAAATGTAAGAATCCTCAGTTCCAGTGCAGGGCTTCATCCAAAAATAAATCCTTATTAGTTAGACATCTGAATAAGAACATCCTGATATATATCCTGACAATTGTTTCTCAAAAAAACATTCTCACAGTGCTAGGTTTAATTTTAACTTCTTTTTTTTTTTTTCTTTTAAAACCCACAAATCTTTAACTTTTATTAAATTATTGGAAGAAAGACTGAGAAGTGGTTAAAGGTGGTATACACATAACTAAAATACTCTTGGGTTTCAGTTCAGTTTTATTGCATTTAGTCTGCTCAGCCAAGTAATATGTATCTAGTTCCAGGTATTTGCTTCTTTCTCAGTTTATATAGTGTTGTTAAGAAATTGGTACCATAGATATTCTTTACAAGAAGGAATGATGTATGTCCCTCCATAAAACAATTTTGAACAGCTCACAGAAGCTGAGAAATGCTGCTTAATTTTTCCTTTGATTTTCTCCAGTGTTGCAGAACAGTTCCCAGTGTATGTGTTGGCTGACCTTGCAACCTGGAACATCACGGTCTGGTGTTACGTCTTGCAGACCAGTTGACAACCTCAGTTTGGATGTGTTATGAATGTGTGAACACAATCTGTATGTGTATTTTAGTACAGCTCCCTTGTCTTCTCCCTCCAGCACAAAGCCTTAAGGCCTTTGATTATTCCTTCTGCGATTTGCTGAGGGCTTGATAACTGAAGGATGATGTTAAAAGTTTCAGTCTGAAGAGACCTGTCAACACACAACTCAGCAGTTTGCTGCGAGGAAGGGATGCAGGGAAAAGAAGCTGCATTATGATTCAGTGTATTACCTCACACAACTTTTGCTTATGAAATGAAATATTCCATTCAACCTAATAACACTTTTACAACATTCGAAGTGGAAGATGTAGTCTGCTGCTGCCAGGCTTGATGGAGCAGGTATAACAACTTCCATCAGGTTGTTATGGGGAATGTCACAGCCAGAGCACCTCAGTGTGGAGCATTACCTGATCTGCCATTTGCCAGGAGCTGCTACAGAGCCCAGGCTGTATTTGTTTCTCTTATGCAAATATCTGAAAAAACTAAATTGAGAACTTAAACATATCTTTTTGCCACTTCTTGGGTGCAGGGCTTTGCAAGGGAAATTTACTGGTGGGCCTTATAGTCTTTGATCAGCTTGATTGACTTTTCTCCATAGGAGAAGCAGTTGTTTTATGCCAGTCCCATGTTTGACCTCAGGACTGGCCAGGTGAAGAACAAGCTGAGTTATTATAGTCTTCTGCCTGATTTTACCTGGGTTCTTCTAATGTGCTGACCATTGTTTTACCTCATCACTTAATAATTCAACAGAATTAGTAGCAACTACCACATGGATGTTAGTGGAAGGACCGGGATTCTTGTCTTATGAAAAAAACAGGAAGTAATGCAGGTCAGTCTCTGTTAGTTATTGCATTGGAGTGATTTGTCGGTTCTCTTGGATATATATGAAAATAAGATTGCCCTAAGGACAGAAAAATATTTAAGAATATTTTCTAAATCCACTTACACATACTGAATTCTAAGTTCTGATGCTTTATCTCATATCTTTATATGATGAAAGCAAGCTGTCTTCACAATTTTGAGGAAATGTTATTATACTACTGTATAAATCCGCATTAGGCTTGGATCTTGAATGCTTTAAACAATTCTGGTTCCCCCATCTCAAATAAAATGTAAAATAGCTTAAAATGTTAGTGAGATGAATAAGAAAGATAATCATGGGTATTGAAAAATTTCCATAATATGAAGTTAAGTATGCTAACAGTGTTTAGTCTGGAGAAAAGCTGGCTAAGGGACAACAAACTAGAAGTCCCTAAAGCTTGACATAAAGAAGGTGAGTAGAGTTCATTATCCTTTCCACAAGAAACCATAGAGACCTGAAATGAAATTAGAAGGTGTTAGTTTCACAGCAAAAAGAAGCCCTTCTGAATATAATGGGTAATTCAGCCAAGAAAGTTATCAACACAAGATGCTGAAAAATATTAAGATTTTATAGAGCAGTTGACAGATTCATGAAAGAAAATTTAAGCAAGGCTACCTAAAGAAAATTCTTACATCTGCCTCAATAAACTGCAGGAAGTTGGGGCAGTATTGTGGGCAAATGTATTATTTTCTTACACTCTGCTCTAGGCAGAGTGGTACTGGCTAGTGTCAGCATTGATGATGTGGCAGAGATCCAGGATGGTACAGCTGTTCTTTCCATTCCTGTGTTCTGGAGTCAATATCACTGCTAGAAATGAGAAATTTACTCTGTTTCTGAGATGAAAAGTTCTATCTAGATAAAAACCTCCATTTTCTAAAAAAAATACATTCATAAGGACAGATGCATTTTTTATAGCAAATTAGATAGGTGCTGAATGATTGTAGAAGAAATAAAGACAAAACTTTAAAAGGCTAACATTTTTTCAAACATGCCCTTTCAAATATTTTGTTGCCATGTACAACCGAAACATCAGCATTCAGGGTTGCCTCTGCCCCAGTCTGGATCTGCCAAGGCACCTGGATGAGTTAGGCATCCCTTTCTTGCTGAGGTTCAGCAGAAGTTGCCATCTTGTTGTTTGACCTTCTAGAAATCCTTGACGGAGTGCCTGTGCACGGTGCTGTGTCTGTGGATTAGAGTTGTATTGTTTGGGTCACATGTAAGGAAACCTGGCCAGGTATCTTAACAAGGCAGATTAACATTCATCTGACATACACACCCTGGAATAGTGAGTACCTCTTCCTCACAGAGATGCAGATCTGAATAGCAAACACTTCCTCCTTTTGTTTGCATTTGCTGTTCACCTGTGCTTTGATTTTATGTTCTGTAAAGATACACCATAAGAATTTTTCTTTCTAATGACTAGCTAAATATAAAGAAAGACTAAATCTTAAATCATTCCTCTCAACCCCAAGCTATATCTCTGATTATATTCCTGGATTAAATAGCTTTTTTTTTCTCCTTAGAATTTATTTTTATTTCCCAGTCTTACTAAGTCTTTTGTAGTCATTCTAGAAGTAAAGCAGCATGATACTCCTACCCATTACTAATTTTCTACATGGCCAAGAAATGTCAGGGATTTAATGCTGACAGTATCTTTGGAGTCCAATTCAGATATAAAATAAAAAGAATCCTGGTTTATAATTGATTTTACTCAAGTAACTATTTCCTGAGCATCATTATTGTATACAGTAGGAAATAGGTATAGCTATTTCCTTAGAACAAAGCAATCTGTGAGGTCTGTCATAAAAGGCTAAGAGAATGCTGCCTTTGCTTCACATCCCTTTTAACTGCCTCTATAAAATTTAAGGAATTGCAATAAAACTTGGGCAAGTGCTTTGACTGGTGAGCACTATTTGACAGCACTTATGAGATTACTATGTGCTCAAGGCCACTTGGAATGTTTGCACATAAGAAATTATTTAAAATTATATTTATTTTCTGACTTTTTCTTATTTTTAACTTAAAATATCTCTCTCAACCTGCCTTTTTTTTTTTTTTTTTTTTTTAAACTT
>WEKY01002226.1:25124-44567 GCA_013390045.1 Picathartes gymnocephalus
GATCTCTCTCACCCTGCCTTTTTTTTTTTTTTTTTTTCTTTAAACTGAAAGATTTTTAAACAGTTCACTGCTTCCTTGGCATTTCTTCATTCCACTTTTCATTTCATGTGAAGTCTCCTGGGCTCTGACCAGTTCAAAACACAACTTTGTAGTTTTCTATGGTAAATGACTGACAGTGCTGGAAATTATGCTCTTTGTCTGACAGACAGTTGCATTCACATTGCTAAGCAGCATTTGTACTGAACTTTTAATTTAACCCTAGAAGCTTCTTTTTCTCTTTCTTTCAGCATTTGTCTGTATTGTGATTCCTACCATGACAATGTATCTCCTGTTTCTGAAGTGGCTGTAGTTTTTAGTGTGATTCCGCATGCATCTTTGGTGAACAGTTTGGGGTCTAATGAAGGTGTGCTTTGTGTATTTGCTGTTGCATGGAATAACCTGAGACATTCATATTAAAGCAAGTTAGAGGGTGGCACCTGCCAGTCCGTAGGAATAGAGCCCATGACTTTTTGATAACTGGTAGTGACTGATATGGTCAAATTACTCATTAAAAAAGAAGTGCTAATAAGACTATGAGTTTTGTAAAAACTGTGAACAAAGCAGCTGAATGCTGCATATAGCTGGAGTTCAAATAACTCTAATGTTAGTGTCTCTATGCCAGTTTCAGCATGTTCATGAGAAGGTTTGGGAATTTTTTGATACACTGTAAATACCTTTCTGATATTTCACCCAGAAGACAAGTATGCATAGGCCTCATTACTTCACATGCTTAAAATTGCTTGTGTATTTTGATGCTTTCCAGTCCAAAACCTGCAGTATAGTCCCGTTGGATTTGTGGAGTGTTGGATTTGTGGAGGTTGTGAGATATTTCCATGAGGCTTGCCGATTCTGCCTTGGAAGAGGTGTGCAATGGGTGTTGGGGCAGCATATTTTACTCTGCTGGTCAGACATCTGTACCTGTTCAGGGCTAGAATTTCTTCTGCATGAACTACCTCCATAGGAAAAGAGAGGACAAACTATGTGTGACCTCCATCTCTACTTCAGACTCAGACTTACTGCCAGGATGCACCACAGAGACATCCCAGCTTGTGAAGAGGTTCTCTAACTCAGATCTAGCCCCAGTCATTGCTATTTTCAGGCCACCCAGGCCCACGTATAAAATGTTGATGCTTAATAAAATAAAGAACACAGTCCTTAGTCCCGTGTGAACAGTATTGGCAATGTATAACCTTTCATAAGTAATAGATTTACTTTAATAACTGAGAAATGTGAAAAGGTAGAAACCTTTTAAATTAGCAAAGTTATGAAATATTTGTGTACATAAAAATAGAGTGAATTTAGTACCTAGGACAGGCAGCATGCCATGTTTTCATTCCAATATAAGAATTTATGTCATTTGAAGGAAATTATGCTCTTACCCATATGTCTCTTTTCTACAGCATTCGATTTTGAGATATGTATGTATTAGAATCTTAAGAACTGTATTATATTTATATCAGTTTTATCTGTGCATGTTGCAAGTGAGTGTATAAATGTCTCCTGAATGTTATTTGTTACAGGTCATCCCTTGCTTTGAGATGAGAACTGTGCTAATACTGCTTTGGGAGTTTCAAGTTCAAATACGCAGCTCACAGAATGGGGTTCCAAGGTGCCACAAACACCATTAACAACCCAACTTTGCTTTGCTTCTCTATCTACTCACCTAAATGCAGTCTGACCACAAATCTCACATTTATTGATGTTATGTCAAACATATTTCTAGTGCAAACTGCACAGTGGCCTGCAGGATGTGTCTCTCCTGTCTCTGAAAAAATGCTGTACTTTGTTTCCATCCATCTAACAATGGGCTAGAGACTTGACCATCCTCCATTATAACTTTTTTTTTTTGTAGTTAAAAGATGTGAAAAATTTCCACTATACTTACCTCTATTTGCATGGTGTGCAGAATTATTCCATACTGCACTACAATTAAGCAGAAAGCCCAGTTCATCTTAAGATGCCTTTTAACTATAAATGGTACATCTTCTCAGATTATGGAATCCCGTGGTCTGCTTCAGATTCAAGGGTCTGTGAGGAGTCCAAAGAGCAAGAGGCAAAAACTTGAGATGGTAGTTTAGAGCAGCCTCAGGAACCCTCTTTCCAAGCAAACATGAGCAGCTCAAAGCAAACACTGATGTCTGGAACTGGATGATATTCTATTTATATGCATACTTGCAATGTAATACATGCTTATCAAACAATTACATAAATAATGTAAGTTTATAATACAATTACATTGAATAAGTTTAGCATGTATTAATAACCACACTAGCTATATTCTGTTATATTACCATGATATATAACTGTCTCTTTATATGTAATCCTGATAAGGACTTCCACAAACAGAACAGTTTTTCACCTATATGGATAATTATTGTAATAACCAATAAATGCATTTATTAATCATACAGAGCAGGTGAAGGCCAGTTCCTTTTGCATGCAGCTGCTCTTATGAGCCTTCTGGACACAGAACAAGAGTGAAGATTGTTAAAGAGCTCATGGACTGCTTAAAAAGATATTACCCTTTTTCTGTATACTGCCTATTGTAGAGTTCACACACCTCAGAATGTGCTATTACTAAATAACTTATTGACTCTGAATAACGCATGTTGATTCACATGTGAGTCTGAGTCTGATGTTATTTATGGGGTGGTTCTGAAAAAGTAGTGTGATTTATGCATATATATATCCAAGTCAGTGGAGAAAATCTACAGTCCCACCTCCCTTTCTGTAATGATTTAAAATTCACAAGTCAGTGTTTCAAAAAATTTTATTTACATTTCTGCATGTCCTTTTTAGCTTCAGCTGACCGAGTATTAATGTGCAGAATGTCCCTATTCACCCTATCTTTCAGATCTCCCAAGTAACATGATGTAGCACTTTTGTTCTCTAAGCAGCATCCTACAAAGAATACAGAAGCCGCTGCAGATTCAAGAGGGTCCATGGGAGTGATGACAATATTTTTTAGAGTGATCCTTTAGTTTATTATATGGACAGAGCAGACATAAGAGGCAATCTGAATTAAAGAGTGTGTTGGGAAAGGCCATGAATTTTTAGGAGTGGGATAAACTCACCCACCTTTTGATTTCATAGTCAGCATTTTTCCCATTATTTAAATTATTCAATCTCTGGCTTTTCACTTGTCCTTTCATCTTCAAGATGCATATATTTAATATCTTAGCTCAGGTTGGATTCTGTGGACTTTAAAAGACTGAAGCACTTTTTAAGAGAATGGTAAAGGACAATGACTGGAAGGAAAGGGTATTTCAAATAAGCAAAACTGTGAGGGAAGTAGGGATGGTGGAGATGATAAAGAAAATAAGAGAAGTTTTATAGGATTTCTTTCCCTGCTGCCAATGCTCATACCTTTTAATTATGAAATTGTGCCACTTGTTTCCAGCTTAGTCTACCTGAGGTGGAATCTACCTGTTGTGGTTGATAGACCTGTTCCCTCAGGCCTCTTGGATAATGTCATTGATTATTTTTCCAGCAGCAGAAGAAGTGTCTCACCAGCCTTCAGTTCTCTCCATTCAGCTTGTGGCTGCAATTGGGCCTTATATAGCTATGAATCCATAGTTTGTCTGACTGTTATGATAATTGCATAGACCCTTTGCCTTTGCTAATAAACCAGCTTATACAACCTCTCTGTTTTCCCCAAATCCTGCAGGTGCCTGCAGTTCCAAGGCACTGTTTTGAATGGCAAGTTGCAGCATCCCGCTGCTGCATAGAATGCAGAGCATGAAGCTTCTGCAGTGTCTTAACTGGTAAGCACCTCCTTGTACAAATAGCATGATCATTTCTGAGTCATGTTCAGCTTGCTTCTTGCTGTGTTTGTGGGAGGGTTTATGGGTGGAAATAGAAGTTACAGCCACATTTTATTTCTCTCAGTTGGCTTCAACTGTTGTTGGTTGTGGATTTCTTAGTTTCTTCTTGTGAAATAACAAAGGTTTTGGTTGACATTATTATACTAGGAAGACTAGGACTGTGTTTACAGTGAATATGCAAAACTGTAGACAAAATGTAGAGCCTTTTGACTGTTTTTCATGACCTTTATACTCTCCCATCCTTGAAGAAAAATCAATAAAAAACAATGAACTTCCTTTGGAAGTTGTAAGGTGCTCGAATTCTATAGTGCTAAGGAGTTATAACTGCACAGAAAACATAAAAATGTATACCTACAAACATGTCAAGAACGTTTTCTAAAGTAATATTAATGACACTTTTAAATATTAATGAGCTGTTGAAGATAATTTTTTTGTCATATAAACTTATATATTGCTACCATTATGCTGGTCTTAATTGATTCTCTCATAAGAATTACAGTTGTTAATTCTGTATTCATAGGAAGTGAATTTCTTCATTAGCAATTATTTTATGGCTCATTTTAGCTGTGCAAGGACAGTCTCACTACATTTTCTTTACCTTTTTATTTCTATCTTTTCAATAACACCAATATGAAATTCACCATGTCAGACTTCTGGAGAGCTCTGATTTTTGTCTCCCTCTTAGCCATCAGTCTGTTAGCCAACCAAATGGGATTCAGAGGTCATATTTTTAATCTGCTGTTGCAAAACTAGACTGAAAGGTGCTGCTAAGCTACACATGTCTAAGCGGGGAGGTCTGCAATGTATTGAAATACTGTCAGAATTTTTGTTAGCACTGATTTCTGCTTTTTCTGCAGGAGAAGTTAGTGAGAGAAGTACCAACTGAGAGGCATTCCATGAAAAGCATTTTATTATGCTGAAGTGTCTCTTATGGTAGAAATGAGGTCCTTCTCAAGTAAACAGGGAGATGCACAGCATCTCAAGCAGCTAAAAGCAAGCGCACCAAATTGCTCACTGAGAACTTAGTTCATGGTAGGGTGTCTGCTATTTCCCTCTGTTGTGGGTAATTTTTTTCCATGTTGGTGATAATAGAAGGACTGTAATTTTTTGCAGCTTAAATAAACAATTTTGGTTTTAGGGGATGATGTCTGCTGGACATAACCTGGAGGACAAGCATTCGTCTCCTTTTCAGGATGGTAGGTGAAAACATACTTTCCCTTGCTTGGTCTGAGTGGATTTGTTGCCCTTGTCACGTGTGCAGTACTAAATGAAAAGAGTGTTAACTGAAGAATCATGATGCTTTAAGCTGGTAAAGCTGACTATTTTTAAATTTTGTTTTTCCTGCCTAAATCTGTCTTTTTCATCTAGGTTCCCTGAAAGCAAGAGCAAAAATCTGAAACATTTATTTGACTGTGATTTTAAAAAATGCTATCTAGAAAACAGGTTCACTGACACATATATGCAATATATACTTCTGGTAAACAGAACCAGATCATCCACATTTCAGCTCATTTTTTCCAGCAAGGAGATTTTTGAAGACTTAGTGAGTTGAAAAGAGCAGAGCAGGCAAAGCAAGGGATTGTATTATCCATCCCTTTCACACTAAGCACGTGATATTTTCCTGAGCAGTAAGAAATTTGTTTTCCAAAGACATTGTCAAGTTCACCGAGATTCACTGGCTCCTGGTAGCAATGTAAGCTTGAGACAGCAGTGACAGGCTTTATTTCAGGACACTGTGTATCGTACAAAATAAGCTTCCTTCAACTGGAATGATGTCTGAGTTACAGCAGCACCATGAAAATTAACAGACACATAGATCAGCCAAGCAGTAAGTGTGCAGGATTTCTGATCAGGCACATACAGCTCCTCTCAGCTTTGCTGTTGATACTTTCCATAGGCAGCTTCTGTTTGAGGGGTTATCTTGCAGCTGAGCACCCTATGTTCCCTCTCCAGTCTCCTGTTCCAGGAACTGCAGAGAGACCAGAATGCTGCTGCAGTATTCGGGCACTAATTATTTTTGCCAGCAGGAGCTCGTTTTGGCCTTTGATTTTGAACTGACAGTTAATAGACAGGGCAGTTTCAGAAGTGGGTGTGTTTTACAGCACTTGGCAAATGACTGCCTAAATCACAGGTACAGTTTGCAGCCGCAGCGATATAAAACATCTCTCTGTTTACTCTCTTCATTGAAGATATGCATACACAAAGAAGATATATTTTTTCAATACAGTGAACGGTATATTGGCATTGATAAGGTGAACTTTATGGAGAGTAATTGGGCAAATGTTATTATCATTGCATTACAGGCAGAAACTGAGTTTGCCTTTGGCTGCACAAGATGTATTCCTGCAGGGAGGGGCAGCCTGGGCAGTCCTGTACAGCGTAGAGCCTGCAGTGTGGACCAGGGCAGCTGGAGCGTGTGGGGATCCATGGCTGTGCCTCTCCTGCAGGAGAGACTAGGGACAGGGAATGAACCCCTGGGGCTGCTAATGCTTGTTTTGCAGTCTGGCACTGTTTTGTGTTGTCAGGACCAGTTTTGTTTTCCCCTCTCCGTAATGATATCCTAAGATGTTTTGCACCTTCAAGGCTTCTGTTAAACCACAGATAATGCAACCTATAGCCTGCATTTTGTACTGATAAAATGCTGTTTTGATGAGTTGTGACACTGCCATAGCATTATTTAAAATGCTCTCAACTGAGAATAATACACAATGAAATAATGTTTATCCAATCAGGCTATGGGGCAACCACAGGGGACCAAAGGGAAACCCTTGGCCAAACTTTATGCAGAGTGATGAGGCAATGCCACACAGCTTGAACTTTATTTAGCAGTGAGGGTAAGGTCCCAAACCTTGGCTTTGTATATCTGAACTGATGTAAGGTGCTTTCTGCTACTAAGTGTGATAACTGTGGTTATTTTCTAGCAGTCATCTCACATGATCCTGTGTGGGAGCAAGAACTGAAATTAAAGACCTCTGAGTTTTCAATTCTTCTGCTCCTCCTCTCCAGAAAACACTGCACTGAAATACAGTAAAAGAGAAAAAAGCACCTAAAGAAGGTAAAAATTATGGTTCTTGAGGACATAGTGTTTCTGTTGTCTCATCGGTTCAATGGAGAATTGCAGTAGAGCAGGAGTAATTCTTCTCTCTGGAGCCCCTGGGAGCTCTGAGTTTATTTTCGGTAGAAGTTGGACTGGATTCTGAAGTAATCAGAAATTTAAGTCAAATGCATTACTAAAATTATGTGCTATGGATGCATGAGGGATTAAAGAGTTGAAAAATAATGATTTACTCAAGTCAGCCTTGAGGATCAAAGCTTTGGCTTCAATGCTGTCTCAAGGTGGACTTTAGTACCTCATGGGATAGTTTCATGGCTCAGTGCAACACATATAATTTGGCATTCAAAGCTGTCAACAGCACGGATTAATAAAGCATTTACAGTATCGTTTAAATTATTATTGCAAGTCAAGTTTCATGCTCTTCCTGAGTGCTGCTGTACGTGTTTGTTTCTGAAATGCACAATTTCTGTTTGTTTGTTTTGTTTCTTTCTTTAGGAAAATATCTTTGAAATTAGGAGTAGGCGATTAAAACAGCAGGAAATGTATAAGAAAATTCTTGGTGGCCTAATAAGGGATTCAAAGATTCCAGCAGGGGAGAAGTATTTTATAAATTTAATATGAGGGTAAATAGTATTATCTCTGTTTTGCAAATGCAAGAACTTATTCAACATCATTATTCACAGCCCTTGAGCTTTTGTGTTTCTTTTCTTAGCTAACTACATCATGCCCCCGTCTCCAGCAGAAGGGCAGGAAGATGCACAGAAACTGAACTTCTTAGCTGGGATTATCTCATAAGGCAGCAAGTCAAAGGTTTACAGCACATCAAGAAATGTAACATGTGTTAATGGTGCTGCTATCAGCCCTCTCTCCATAAATGTCCAACAAGCAGAGGTCAGAGTAATTATCTCCTAGTCGCTTTTGGGGTCTTTGCAGCAAACGAGGCACTCAGACTGTGCTGTGGAAGAGCACTGTAATGCTTGGGTAGCTTTGGCACAAGGCAGTTGCTCTGCAAGGCTCCGTGGCCCTCTCACAGCAAGCTCTGGGCCTGCTCTCAGCTTGGGAGGAAAGGATCTGATGGCCAGTGTGCCTGGTTCCTCTCACTGAGCTTTTTCCAAAGTGGGAAATATCTTATTTACTTCCTTGCCATGTGCTTGCTGGAGCAGAGTTCCAATCCTCTCCAGTGGGCCTCTTAGGAAATTGATACAGTGCATGTTGAATACTTGTACTTTGCACAGGTTTGGTGCCTTAAGCTGAAGATTCTATTGACAGACCAGTGGAGTAATTGAGAAGGGTTGTATGGATAAAAATTAACTGCTAACTTCTAATGTAAATATGAACATTTAGACAAATTGAGAAAAAGGGCAAAGTGACTACCTAATTATTATGAAAAATGGTATTCATGGTTTGTACAATTATGGCTATATTAAGCCTGTTTCAAGCAACTAATACGCAGATCTGATTCAGAAGAGATTAATTGGTGATATGAACACAAGCGATATAATTTACTCTGATTGAAGAGGCAATACTAAAATGTGGCATTAGCAGATGTTGGATGAATTTTTGCTCTGAATCCATTCGCCAAAAATGCTAGGTAAAACTCCCTTTATTCTAAACGATTAAATACTCTAATTTCTGGATTTGACTTGCATCTCTGTTTTGTTTCTTTGAATTATTTGTCAAGAGTGGTTGCTGTAGCAATAGCCAGTTCTGTGATAAAATGAAGCACATTCCACATTCAGCTGTTAAGATCGGTATGGGGGCCCTTTGGCAGGATCCAGCAGGGTGCTTATTAGAAAACACCTGCCCCTTTCTGTTTAATATTCAACACCACATTTTTGTTCTCCACAAACTCACTGGTCATCACAGGGCAAGTCTCTGGGCACTCCACTAGTTGCTGTGAATTATTCACTGCCACTCTTCTCACCCCAGAACAGAAAAAGTGTATCATGCTGGCACCAGAAATTCCCTGAATCCGTATTTTCTGAGATGGAAGGGAAGATGCAAGTCATCTCCTTAATTCCATTGACAATGAAATAGTTGAATACATTAATTCACTCAAGTTCATAGGTTCTGATCCAGAACCAGAATTTCATCTGCACTGTGTGGATGCCCCCGAAAACTGAAGTAAGGGAAGAATAGACAAATTACTAAACTGCAGTATCTCAAATACACATCATAAAGCCTGATTATGATTAGAGTTCAATTGGAGGCCAGCTATATATATAGTAGGGTATAGTTCAGTTTCATTTGCCATAAGCACAGAAATGTCACCTGGATGCCAGTACACATGCTATGAAAATTTGCCCAAATGCTGTAAACTCCTGAATTATTAGCAGAGCAGGATCCTATAACTGTGTCCAAAAAGCATAACTATGTGCAGCTAACACAGATATTAAATTGAATGCTTCTCTTACTATTATAAACGGCTGCTTTGCTGTCTTGGTCAGCAGAGTTGTGGCATTCATCTCATTGCTAAGAATAAGATGACCATCTGCATTTCTGCAGAGTGATGGCTACCCAGAGTGAGTTCAATAAAAGAAAATTATGGCTTTGTGCTTTGCTACAGCCAATAAATCACGAGCAGGTCTTGCACTGAGGCAAAAAATGAAAAATAACATTATGTGGCAAGACTCTTTATAGGGTACCAGCTGAGCAGCCACTTGAATTGTAATACCCCCAAAATGAATGTCATGCAAGTGGTAAGTAATGACCTGTTCATGAGTAGCTGAGCACGCTGGGTTATTAGGGACACTGGTGGATACATGTCAGGGAAACACTAAAGGTACCCCGGTGATTGTGTGAAATAATGACAGCACATATATGCCAGTTGTGAGGATGTTCTCCATTTTCTTCCTTCAGAACAAATCTCTTCAGTGCTAGTTCAGCATATCATTCCTCTCCCTTTCTGTGACCTGGGATCTTCTGCAACAGCCTATTCCTTTATCCTAAACAACTGTGTCCTGGAAATCAAAGTTGCTTAAAAGACGGCTGCAGGGACCCCTTGGAAGTGGTATAGACCTCCTTTTTAGGGTTTGAATATGACTGGGGTTCTCTGACCACATACATCACTGCAAAACCTCCAGCTGTCTTATTTCTCAAGTAATAAAAGGGTTCCTCAGTGGAGGGGACTCTAAAATCAGCTGAAACCTAAGTAGGAGTTTTTGGTCTCCCAAATCCGTTCTTCTTAAAGGTAGTTGATTTTCTGGTTGTGTTTCCTCTTTCAGCTTACTTTGAAATCAGGGGTTAAGGTTGTAGTAGTTTCTCCCCAGTTTAGTTATCCTGAGTAAGGAGTGCATTGCATGCATGGCTTTGCAAATAGAACAAAAATATGTGCTAAATGAAGATGGAGTAAATACTATGGAAACTGGGTTTCTAAGTAGAGCTTGGATTGTTATCTCATAAATATTCATTGGTGTCTACAATACAGTAAGGTATTTTCAAGATAGTAGTAAACTGAATTATCATTTAAAGGCTATTTGTAGCCATTTACTTACATTAATAGCTAAGTAACTGCTTGAGGACAAATTTTGATTGGAATTTATTCGGAATATCTTAAGGAGTCTCTGCTCAAATCAGGTGTAATACAGATCCTACTGTGGCTCCAGACATGCAGAACTACACTCCCATCTATTTCTTTTTCAATTTTACAGTTTCTGCTTAAATACATGGTGATTGTCAGTCAAGAAATGCCTCCAGGTGGATTTCCTCAAAGGACGCAGCATGGTGTCAATGGGAACAGTGCTTTAGAAAACATCAGCTTGAACAAATATCGAAAAGCACAATAATCACTAAAATTCAGTTATCTAGAACACTATTACATGCTCTGTGGGGGGAAAGGAAGAACAGCGAGAAAATACGGTTTTGAATCTGAGATTATTATTCTTTATTGCTAATTAGTAAGCGTTTGGGCTGTATTTATTCTCTGAAGGCCCACTAGATGTCAGCACACATCTAGGCTACCACAACTGAAGCAACAACCATCTGGTAGTAAAAAAAACCCCTCTGCCCTGGAACGATGCAATTTAGGCAGCACACAGTCACTGGCTCGAAGTGGTTTTTTTTTACTTCATAAAGATTTCAGATACCCCCACTGTAACAGTGACAGTTTGGGCCATCAAAACAGGGGGAACTTTGTGAATGTTACTTTTTGTTCTTCTTTTGCAAAATACTTTCATTGCCACATGCATTTGGTCCATCGCCTTTCAGGAAGCACTTCTCATATGAAAGTCTACCAGGTGCAGCTTTATGGATGGCTAATGTTTTGCTTTTATTTGAAGATTTCAAGGCCAAACTTATTTTAAACATGAATATGACAATTCTGTTTAAAGTGGCAAAAAATCTGAATAAAACTTCAGACATATTATTCATAGCATAGTATGATGTGCAACTCTGCCATGAGGCAAAACCCCCCAACCCATGTGTATTATAAGTGTGTTCAATTCACCTGTATTTCATGTAAGAAATAATGAAAAAAAAATCACTCTATTATGCATTCAGGCTATTTAAAATGCATAGACACAGTTCACTGCTTGCACTATTTTAAAGTTAGATCAAAAACCTCCTTGATCAATTTTGCCACAAAGTAGCAAGGATTAGTATTCAACCGTATATATGTTCATATGCTGTGTATTCATTACTTAAAATTTATCTAGATCCAGTGTCAAAACAAAAAGGAATTGGGATGATTTTGGCAGGTAATCCATTTTTCTTAACCACCCATATCTTTAGGACAACTGTGTTTTGGAAAATTTGACATATAAGCTGGAAACTCCTTGGGTTTTTTCTGATACAGTGCATCGTCCTTGGCTATTCTAGCAATTCAGACAGTCCTACAACTGCTGCTAGGTGGAGTTAGGGGACACCATGTCCCCACTGAATGGGGCTGTAGTGAGCTCTAGTGCAACCCTTGCAGTTAATTAGTTATCAAGAAAGGGATCCATGCTCCTTGTTCAGCCGATTTCATCAGAGACACTCACCCGACGTGTGTGGGCTAGAACAGCTAACTCACCTGCAGACACCATCTGAGCTGTTCACTGGAGGGCAGGTACAGAGGAAACCAGGGATTGGATGCCTCAGTGGAGGGCCTGCAGTAGCTGTGTTAAATCTGGGACAATACCATGAAGTCTTTTGTCCCTTGGCCCTTGAGCTTCTAGCAATTAAGCCTTAATTTCTCTGTTGCCTCTGTGGCTCTGCTGTGGCAGTGGCACTGCACGTATTCCTTGCACTGAATTATGGATTCCTGCAGACTCTAAGGAGCTGGAGAAAAAGCAGAGAGGCTTTTTGTTGGCTTGGAGTGGCTTCAGCCTGTCCTCAGATGTGAGCTGGCACGAGAGGTGTAATCTCATAGCAGTTGCAGCCATTCTGTTTGCACTTAGCATATTTTATTAAGTCCCTGTCCCAGCATCTGCCAAGGGTCTGCAACGTGTGTTTTCAGCACAGCAGAACATTCAGCAGGTTTCCAGGCTGAAGTGCATTGCCATAATCAGCCTCTCCCACAATGTTAGTCAGAGCACCAGCCTGTGTGGAGAGGCACCTCAGCTTGCAGTATTTCAGAGCTGATAAAGAGCTGACCAAATACAAGAGAGGGAGAGATGCAGAGTAAGGGATAACTTGGATTCAAGAGTGAGATCAAGTCTGCCACCAAATCTTGCTCACAGAAAATACATCCTGCTGAACTAGAAACTTGAGTGACCTTATTCACACTGTGCTTAAGGCAGGTTGCCTAGCAGCAGAGATCTTAGCAGAATTTAGCCACAAACAATGTCTTGCTGTCTCATCAGTTAATAAAATTTAGGATGCATTGGAATTTCCATGCCAAAGGTGGAAGACAGCCCCTCTGGATCACGTACAAGCAAAATATTGCAAGCCTGGGTAGGCTGGCTTTATTGTTCTTGGAAAATTAAGACTATTTTGATTGTGCTTGACAACTTGTCTTTTTCTAATGTAAAATAAAGGAATTAATCTTGATTTTAGAACAGATTGCTCTGAATTCTGAGTATCTGAGCAGGTTAAAAAATGCTGATAAGTGGGAAGGAGCTGAGGAGGAGTAATACTTGGTTTAGAAGTAAATTTCATTGTGACTACTTGCTGATTTCCTATCACAGGAATGCTTGAGAAGTCTGTGAGGAAACTGGATGAATAAATGTGACTGTTGGAGTTTTTTAATACTATGTAGGTCTGGGATAAAATCAGTGATTTTTATAATTTTCCTGATTTGGAAACCTGGTCCAAATGGCTTTTTTTTCCCCTTAGCACAACCCTGTGCATCTCTGATCCAAAGCAGAGGCTGATTGTCAGCAGTGTTAATGAAGGAATGACAGTATCCCTTAGCTGGCCATTGAGTGAGAAGAGGTTCAGCAAAGGGGAAGTGAACCTTGCAGTTTTCCAATACATTCAACATTCCCTATTAATACAGCATCAGCCAAGGGTGAACAGGCAAGTTTTTGGCTCACCATTGAGCATTCTTTTTCTCAGATTTGATCTTTCTCCGTGGATATCTTTTACTTTTAAGGAAAGTTTTTTGGCTTTTCCGATTTTAAAACCAGAAAGACAAAGAATGCTCAAGAATTTTAAGTCTGGTAAAAGCTAGGATGGTAATTTTCAGTGTTAATGCAGTACCTGGAAACATTTTCATTTCTGTTTGATTCTAGAAGATGGGCTATGGCATCTACTGGTGGAAGCTTGCATATCTTTTTTACAGTCTATGCAGGGTATTAAAATTGGAAGATAATTTGGCTGAATAGCTCTGCAAACTATTGCAGTGTGATATAATACACACATGTACATTTTTTCTTAGTGTTGTGTTTTGGAGCATAAGAGCATTCCTCAAAAGAAGCATACTCAAAATCCATTCACATCTGTCCCCATCCCTGAATCAGGCCTTCACCTTGTGGAGGATCTGTCCACTGTTACTTGTTAGCCCTTCCTTGGTACTCAAGTGTTGTGTTCAGCTTTGTCCTATTCTAGTGAGTAATTGTTGGTTAAAAATAAAAACAAACCTGAGGTTTTCAGTCACTGTGTTTTGCTCCTTAGAGCAGAAAAATATCTTCCTTCCTGAAAGAAAAAGATTGTAGCAACTGATTTCACATGTCTAATAAGACAGAAACTTTTAATCTCCAGTTCAGACATTGGGTATAAATACAAGTTATAAGCTGTGTGGGGATCTATTTTGTCCAGTACCTGATATCAGTTGTCTTTCCTGCTCTAGCTTTATTTTTGCTCCTGGAAGGATCAAGAAAAGGTAATTTGGTAGTGTTTATTCATGATGCTGGACACTGGGATTCAGAGAAATAAGGTACACTTTTCTACCAAAGAAAATAATCAACCACTGGAAATAATATATGTAGAATAGTGGTGAGTTCTTAAAAATTTCTAATTTGAAAACCAGAATTCAACGTTTTCTTTTGAAAGATTTGTTAAATTTCAATTGTACACAATCATTAGGCTTGATGCAGGAATTAGTAAATGGAAATCTTATGGCTTTTAATATTCTGAAGTTCATTAATCATTAATCCAAAATATCAGTTTATTGCTAAGAGAAAATAGTCTAATAACAGAGCACAGTCCTTGCCTCTCTGTCCCAAAACCTTACTGAAATGGAATAATGGGATCAGAGATGTATAGACTAATTCTATACTGGTTTTTAAAATGAGACCCTTTCTCTATGCAGATTATGTTCTCTCTCTCTATTTATAGCATTTCACTGCTGTATGACTCTTACAAAGAGGCTTATTTTCTCCAAGTAAGACTACTTTTATCAGCTATCCATCATGGCCATGTCTTTTTGGACAGGACTTTTTGGGGATGCTATGTGCTGCCCTGTGTAACTCTAAACCCTGAATCATGACGTTTTTGGGCTTAGAGTACTTTGGTGTCCTGAACCAGCACAGGAACTCTGCAAGCTGAGTGGCTGCACTAGTAAACCCCTAGTTATACATTCTGCAGGGGCACATGATGAATCAGACAAAATGAAGCTGGCCATTAGAGTGCATTTGATGTTAATTGAAGCCCTGACTCACTCATTTGCATTTTTCCTTCCCACAAAGAATATTTAAGTAAGATCCTTTGCTCCTTATAAGGTCTTTAAATCTGAGCCTAGCTACGTAACTGAGAAGCTGCTGATCCCAAGTGTTGATCAGAAGATCTGGTATAATGGGCATGTGCAGCAATTTGAAATCCAACTTGAAACTGGGTTTTGGGCAGCCTGCCCTTTCTGTAGCACACTTGTGGGATACTATGGCCACTGGTTACTCTGCATCTCTTTGTCCAGGACCTACTCCTCAGTTTATTTACTCATCATGAACCCACATTGCTGAAGTAAATGGCAACCAAAGACAATTTTTCATGTTTCTCCTTTTTTTCCCCCTGCCTGAAAATTAACTAAAGAACAAGTTGCAATGAGCACATCACTTGCCTTGTTACTGTAAATACATCCAGTAAGTGACAGTCCTGGGCTCATTTGCAATTTGAATTGAGCAGGTATCTGAAGGATAGAAAGGAAAACATTGTGGAACAGTGGCAGAACTAATTGTAGGTTACCCAGCAGGCAGGGTCCAAATAAAGATCCCGTCTCCACAAGGCAGGAATGACCCAGCAGGCAGGGTCCAAATAAAGATCCCGTCTCCACAAGGCAGGAATGGGTTGGCTAGAATTCCCTAAATATGTAAGCCTTGCAACAACAGAATGTCATTATAAAATGTAACCTTTTTTTTTTATACCCTAAGAAAAAGAAATCCTGTGGTGTTGTGTAGTAAGGATATAATTTTTAACCAAGTTTTGCAGCTTGCTTAAAGGTTCTTCATAAGAATATTTCCACTTTTCTATTAGATTCTAATGGACTATAAAAACTGGATTAATTTGGCCCATTAAATGCTAAAAGATTAACACTTTCCTAATTTTTCTAACAATTTAGAAGTGAATTATATAGTTGCACTGCAATCATTCCACTTAATTTTCTTTTCATATAATTTTTCTCCCAGCATTAATTTTGTCCCTGCTGCAGCATTCAGCTCAGGACATATCTCACAGCAGTCCATTATCTGACCAGTCGAGCCTGCAGAAACAGGGAATCTTACTTAATTGGAAAAATGCACCGATGCAGAAAAGGTACATGTAACTTCTTGCACCAGCTATACCTTTTAAAAATGCATCATTACAAAGATGACAAACTGCCATCAGTTCTTTGATCTGAAAGATTTTTGGGAGCTGCTGGAGTCAGAAAGTAGGATTGAAGCTGAAAATTCCTTTCATGTCATATTATGGAATAAATGTGTAAGGAATGACTGTACTGGAACCACCAGGTGAGAATTTTCAGAAGCTCTTCAAAGCCATCAGTGAAATCTGATTTGAGAGTCCCACTTCATTCTCCACTTACTAGTGTTCTCCAGGTAGACTGTATTCCAATGTGCTTCACAGAGTTAAATAATATAGTTACCTGGATAAATAACAGTAGAAGGAGTAGTCAGTCACAGCAAATTATAGACTCGGGGAACAGCTGTTTTCAGCTGAGACTTAAAATGAAATAGCAAAATTACAGTGCATTATTCTACTCCACGGTGGCCAGAGGATTTTGGCAAACTCCACCACACCTGAAAGCTATCAAATAATAAGCAAAATTAATCAGACCAGAGGAGTGGCTGGAAGAGTTCAATGACCTGAGCCCTACAGACACAACCACTATTGAAAATGAACCTCGCTGACACCGGATCAAATGTAATGAGACATTAATTTTCTTCTTTCTGACCTTGCTTGACTGAATGTGCTGGAGCACTTAATTCTTTATGCTCACATCAGAAGGACCTAATGGGAGAATCCAGTGGGAGCCAAGCCCTTCAGTGGCCTGTCCAGTAGCACAGTGTGTGAGCTTGGGCAGTTCATTCCTGGAGCAGGGTTCAAAGTCTGACAGTCCTTGGTGGTTGGCAATTGTGAACTGTTTTCATTGATCCTGATACCAGAGCAGGTTTCCAAGTCACCAACTGCAAAACCAGCATTGTTGTGGATGTGAAAAGAGCAAACCTCAGCCTGAAAAATACAATGGAAATGTCTCAGTTTACACCTTCTGAGAAGTGTGATAAAGGAGCTGTAGCTGATCAGCTTCTGTATTCTTAGCTCAGTCACAAATCATAATCAGAGACAGTTTTAACATTTTGAATAGTATGGGGAGAAAAAGATGGAGATACATGCCATAATATATCATCTGAAAAGGTCTTGTAGGCATAGTCATCAACTGTTTAAAGATTTTGCCATTCATATATCTTTTTTAACATTCTGTTTCTTTCAGAACTTGTACACTTTAGATTTGACACACTTCAGGCAGAGAGGTGATACCACTACAATACCATACCCCAAGCCTGAAGAAACACAAATAATGCTATAAAAGTTGCACACATTCTACCACCAGCTCATTTTTTTACTGCAGAAATGTTGATTTAGTTAGATCCTTAACTGTCTTTTCCCTGTAGTATCCTCAGCATCCCAGTAACAAAAAGCCATCTGCTTTTTCCAGCCTCCATTTAACAGCCAAGCAGGAGGAATCATGCTGTGCCCAGCATTATTTGCACTCATGAGGAAGAAATGGGAATATGTTCAATGCACTTTTTAGGGTTTGCCTAACAGCTTTGGAAATCAGTGGCAAGATTCCCCATGATGTTAGGAGCTTGTACATATATATATTGCTCATCTAAAATACCATATTTAAGGTGCTCCCCATAGATTTCTCCTTCTACCACAATAAAACCCACAAGATGCACTCCAGAGAAATTTGGAGAGATAAACGTCTCACTCCAGGTATGCTCTGTGCTCATTTTAGAGCCTGATAAATGTTGAACAATGCAAACTCATCTGCAGATATTTTGTGGGAATAGTTATTGTGTTAATACTAAAGACTCGTATGGGTGGAGGATATAAATGTTACCTTTGATGAGGATTTGACAAGAAACCTATCTTTGTTAAACTTAGTGAGTTGGTGTTAATAGCATTCTGGGAATCAGAATTTGTGGAAAGAAAAAAAGGATCTTCTGTATCTGGATCCTCTGCATCTGTAAATGTTCACTTGTAAGAAACACACACCATTTCAGAGGCTGTGCTTTGTCATTCCTGCAGTAGAGCCTTACTTACTTCAGCTTAATTAATTTTTGTTTTAATCTTTCTGTGCTTGAAGAGACATGGACTTAATTTTTCTCATCATGCCACCCACTTATGCCACTTATGTCAGGTTTGAATATGAAAAAGAAATCAGTGTTGTACAAAAGGGATACAGCTTAATGACAAAAAATACTGTGCAGCAAAGGATTTATTTATTAATTTTTAAAATATTAGGGCTAAAATGATGACTGTTTTGCAGAAACATGTTTAAAATTATTACAAGATAAATGCTCTGCTCAGTAAAATGATAGAATGCAGTTGGAATCAAAAGGATAATTTCAAGGGGATAAAAATCACAGCAAAGCTAAATGGAAATGGTTGTTGAATTTACAAGGAAACTCATTAGCCATATACTGTCTGGCGTTGCTTCTCATTGCCAGTATCTCAGAGTCTAACGTCAGAAATGTATAAAGAAATGGAAAAGATTTGTAATTCATACATTGTGAGGATCAAGTGGGTCTGCCAGAGGAGACAGAAAAAATGGGTAGGTAAGTGTTCCACAGAACTGGTGGCTGAAAATAAGTCTTTAATCACCATCTACCAGCAAGCACAATGTTGAAATACATGTGGTGGTAAACATTTTGAAATCCATAAGTCTTTCTGGTCTGCCTTCCTAAAAAATAAGGAAAACAATTTTGATGTATGTTTCACTGGTGAGCATTGTTTCACCCACAAAGTCATCTGCTTGATGATGTTGTCTTTGCCTTTGCTGAGTGCCTATGAGAAGTGAATCTAGCATAGAAGGGTGTAGAGGAAGAGGGGTATAGATGTAGGGCAAAACTTGAACAACACTTATATGTAAGACATGCATAAAGCCTAAATTCTCTCTGACATTGCCCTACAATTTCAAATTCTTTGAAGTGAGTAATGAAAAGTTAGTGAGATTGGCTTTTTCCAAGCCTGTGAAGCTTGCAGGAGAGTGACTGTGAGGGGAATAAGACCCCTTTTTTTGTGTCTGTGTTGGTGGTAACAGTGGGAGGACATACCTCTTCAGAGGGCCATGATACTGTAGGTGATGGAGCTGAACACAGTGTTCATTGAAGCTTATCCAAAAACCCTGTTTGTCAAAGACAGCCTGTTTGCAAATATTAAATACATATTGAAATTATGGCTGTGAAAAACCTGTATTTTTAGCAACAGGAAAGCAGAAGAGAGAACTGCATTGCCAAGATATAATATATGTACTATATACTCCTGGAACGGATTATCATTTTCTGAAACTACTGCAGAAATTGTATGTTCCCATGACTGAAAAGAGAGCACTTTTTACAATGTTTACATTGGGAGATAAAAGTTCTAGTCCCAGCTTCTGCGTGAAGTTAAAATGATCTTAATTCCAGTATTTCTTAGCTACCCCATCAATGCCGAATTGGCTTTTAGACT